>JAQFZC010008357.1:0-10257 GCA_034695205.1 Dicyrtoma fusca | reverse complement strand
AAAACTTTTAGTGGGGATAGCAATGGTCCCAACTTGTGGGCTGAGCTAAGACGTGTTTGGCACGGCCATAAGCGTGCTGAACACAGAACTCCTAAAATACATACATACATACAACCGGTGTTACATATAACTTTTATATTTACTTATCCTCTCGTTATTTAAAATTTATCACCAGAACTGTTGCCATATGCGGTATTTTTTAAATTACTCTAATCTGGTACTGCGTCTGCTGTATCCATAATTCCGATTTAAAAATCTAAAGAAAGCTATAGTATGAAGTCCAGATATTGTGCGTACGCTAATTGCATCATCAAAGCCACATGAAACCAAGCGCGTGCTTTTGATAATTTGGTTGCCTTTGGCTTCTTAGTTTTTACCTAAAACGGAGAAATTGAAAACAATTTTTTCATACATGTCATGTGTAAACCCATGTTTCTAGGCCAATAGGGCAGTATTGCTTTCTGGAAACCATGGTCTGCTTGGTGTAGTCGGAGCCATGTGTTGCCTTGAGATTTGTTTTTGTTAAGGTCTATGATCACGTCTGGTACCATGGTACTCTTTAGTTTATTGGACCTGTTTAGTTCCTTGGGTAGCTTGAAATCCTTCATCATCTTTGTGTCCTTAATCATCGTTGTGTCCTCGATTTCCTTGGTGTCTTTGATCCCCTTTGCGTTTTTGATCTCCTTGGTGTCGTTAATCCCGTTAGTGTCCTTGATCCCCTTGTTGTCTTTGATTCCATCGAGGTTGTTGGACCCTTTGAGGTAGTTTTAACTTTAGTGTCCTTGGGCTTCTTGATTTCTTGTAGACATTTTGGGTTCTTGGTCCTATTCGGATGTTGGTCGACTTGGAGTCCTTTACCTCACGGTATGCTTGCTGCACTTAAATGAAATTGTGAGTCCGCTTAGATTCGTGAACCTTTTTTTGCCTGTGATTCCGGAAGTGTACTTGGTTTAGTTGGGGGTTTTAATCCTGGTGGGTTCCTTAGTACCTCTGATACTTGTTCCTGTCAGGACCATTAGACCCTTACTTTCTGGGTCGTCGGTGGCGTTGACCTCCGTGATCCTGTTATGGTCAATGGGCCCATCGGAGTCATTTTTCCCGTGGAGGTTCTTGGACCTGTTGATGACCTTGGACCCGTTGATACCCTTAGACCCATTGAGGTGCTTGGACCCGTTGGTGACCGTAGGCCTCTTCGGCTCTTGGTTCCGCCTACGTTCCTTGGTTCTTTTGGGCCGATAAGGTTATTATTATGTAAACATGTTTTGTTCAATGTAGGCGAATTTAAAAAAACAAAAACTAAGGGTTTGTGTAGAATTTAGTTTTCTACAAGATAGGATTTTATAAAACGCAATTAGGCGACGTTTGAGACAGGTGCTGCAAAGAAAATGTTTAAAGCTTTTTTATTTGTCTTGAAACGGGCTTGGTTTTTTGCGGGGCATAGGAGTTTAAAAAAATGGCATTGTATTATAAAAAAAGCATTTGAAAAATATTGGGTACCTTTTTGCGACTGATTGCGGGGCCTGGAAGTTTTTTTCTAAAAAACTCCTGGTGTGTAGATTATTCTTAACATTTTACATACAATTAAAAGTTAATATATTATATAAATTATTACATATTAGACCCTTTGGATTATAAGCCTTTAATTTTTATTTGCTAATCATAACCTCAAAAACAAGTGGTTTCGGCCTTTGTTTGGGCCTACGGGTTAGTTTGGTGTACATTCGTGCAAGTAACCCTAAAGTATTGGGGTAATTTCTCGAAAAGACAGAAATAAATATGTACATAACACGTGATCCAGACAAAATCCAAAAGGAATACATGGTTGTACAAACAAGAACCACAAAAACGCGATTTTGACCCTCAAGGTGGCCGGATATTTGAACCGCTCATTGATGTTCGGAATCTACTCATCAAGGGCTTTCAACGGTGTATCATATGTATTTGTAACTCCATTTTAAGTTTTTTGGACTAACTTTAAGGAAAGATGGAAATAATAAGTATGTATCTAGCTTATTTGGCACCTATTGCTTACGTTACTTACTTCAGAATTAAACGTACATAGTGGAGCTTCGCCCCACCACACTATTCACTAACAGTGGTGTAACAATTAATTGTAAATAACAAGTACTGCGTCGGTCATCTCTTATAATTACATGTGTACAAACTAGAACCACAAAATATGGAATCTGACCATGAAGATACCCACTGTGTTTAACTCTATTTTTTATATTATTTATATTTTAACTCTATTTTGTATATTAGTTATATTTTAATTTTTTTTCCAAATTATAGAAGGTAGAAAGTAGAAACAATAAGAGTATGGTTCTGTTTAAACAGTATATATTTGGCTATCTATAGAGAGTTTACACGATAAGATTTGCATTTTGCACACTTGGTTTCTTATAATTTCTTGTAATGGTTTCTAATAATCTGAGGATCAGCTGAGATGGGATAAGATCAGCTGAGGACCGACATTTTATTATTATTTTTTATCCACAAGACGATCACATCGCATCGGATGCAAAGTAAAAGTAGTAGTACAGCTCAGTGTTAGTCTATACACAATTATTATTATTATAGTTGCCATTATATTATAGAGCCGCAATCGTAATCGTAATCGCCATCAACATCACCATCACTGTCGCAATCGAATTTGAATTATCATTACTGTCATCAATATTGATTGATGGAATCAACTTATTGCATTTAAATTACATCAATGCCTATACTACATCAAATAAATACATATTTCTATACAATATTAAAGGCGCATATATCTGCATTATTACCATTGCAGCCTTGTCCGCCCCCATCAGTTATAGCCCATACTATACATGCATTGGTAACTTCAGATGTATGAAATACCCTCCTACCTATATTTTGTTCGCAAAATTGAAGCCATTCTCATCTGCCATTGCCATTGCAATTCTGATATTGCCATTTCGCCTTGCCATTGCTATTTCACTTCCTTTGTGCAGATCTTATTGTACTCAATTTTAATGATTCGATGGAAGTATAGACATGAGCTGGCTATAGTGAGCTTTATAACTTTTAAGATTGTCGTTGGTCTCTCTGGTCGTGTCTTGAAAATTCACTATTCATTCATGCCATTCGGCATTCATTCGATTCACTATCGGACGATTGAACTAATGTAGTGAGGTAGGAACATTAGTACAGATACATACCTATACGTATATGCAGATGCCAAACTATACTATGCACCAAAATGAACTGCATGGATAGAAATGGAAGTCAGGTGTCACGTAATAGATTGCGTGTCAATAGCAATGTAGAATAGCCATTTACCAGTATTCAGTACTGTAATAAAAATCGCCGTCTGGCTTTTATAGTTTTTGTTACTGTAGTAAAAATTATATTGTTCCCGTGCTTTAAACCAGCTATACTATCCGTATAGGACACAGTTGTTTCAAACTAAACATATTCATATAAAATTCGTATGTATGTATATATACATTAACTTAGTAACTGTAGTAGCATCTGAATGTAATGAGAAATTAAACGTCAATTCAATGGTTTGGAGATTACATAATAATAATAATAATAATAATAATAATAATAATAATAAGGCAAACGTTGCAACTATCTTGAGCCTTTGAGACAAAGTATCCACATTTCAGGACAAACGGTTATTACTGCGTATACATGTGGGTAGCAATATTACTATTGAAGTTGAAACAAAACAAAAAGTGAAGTAGGTACTCTCGTCCCACCACTATGTACATGCAATACAATTCAAAAGAAACTGTATAAATAACCATCAATAAGCTAATAACTTTTATACGGGGTTCCAAAGGGAACCACACGCACGCATTTTACTTTTACGTCCACTCTTTGAATCGTACGCCGGAGGACCTGTTACTTCAGTTCAGGCTTCATTATTACGAACGAATTTCAGATCTAATGTTTTACGATTTAGCGCAACGCTGCACAGGGGAACACCACAATCTCAATCTCAATTAATACTATATACTTACCTACTAACAAATGGGGATTTTCAATGTCTGTCATGCCATGTGCATGCTCCGCAAAATCGTATGCCTAGTTATAGTTTTTTTTGTTTAAAAATTAGGTACATTTTTTATTATAATTTTGTGCCTGAGAGTATGATTACAAATTACATATTCATTTTAAAAATTTTGCTATCGTTGACCCATAAGGTTGACGACCAACCTTGCGTATGTATGTAGACATAAATGGACGTATGGTCAAGGCATACAGTAGCCATAGTTACATACTAAGATAAACTGTATTGTCTGTAAAAATGTATATAAGTATAGTGAGCGATAATTCATTAGATATGGAAATGGTACGACGTCTCTGTTTCGGCTTCTCTCTCCCCTGCAATTAATATTTTTTTACTACCAAATTAATTAGGATGAAGACAAAGGGGCAATAAAGACGTCTTATTTGCTGTTAGTGTAATCTGTGCTCTTTACGGTCTTTACCATTTACCATACAAAGATATGTGAAGTAACAGCTTGTATACCAAAATTTAAATTTAAAATGTAAATTTAATTATGCTAAATTGAACAACTACTTCAAGTCTCATTATACCTGTGCTAGGTACCACTTTTGTCCTTTAATTTTTTGATTGAGATAGCAGCCAGTCAGACTACAAACTAGTAGTAGTAAAGTAAAGCACAGCAATTGCTCTGTAGTATGTATCACCTGATGTATCATTTAAATGCAATTTACACGTACAAATGCTGCATCCTTCCCTTGCATAATTTAAATTGCAGCCCAACAAATTGTGTAATTTACATGTAATACATAGCAACAGCTGCCTTCTCAATCTGACTAGTGAGCTGATGTTGTATGACTAGATTTTGAGTCTATTTGACTTGACTTGAGGTGACTAACGTAATAAGATTGCCTAAAAATCTCCCATGCTTACTGATGCATCCCATTCCAAGCCCAAGTGTCGCAGAAAATACGCTGTAAAAAACATGCCTACAGTCCTAATTTACCTGTAATAGTGATAGTGAGTTACTTGTAAAACAATCAATGGAATCCTTACCATGGATTTCAAGGAAATCATCCAAGCAATTTGTCACATTCCAAAACATTACAAGTTACGAGTTACAATAGTCTCACTTCTACCTCTACCATTTTACCTGAGATTATTTTAGAATGCTCAAAGCTTGAGTCCATAAAAATTGATCTATCATTCAACCATGCTATTTATTTCTGGTAAATTTAATTGCTTAATGATGCAGGCCATTATTTTATGTGCATCCTTTCCACTTTTCAAAGCAATTTGTTCAAAGCCATTCCAAAAGGTAAAGGTAGTTAACCTTTGAAATCGGAATTGGAGACTTGTGCTCTGCTCTTTTATCTTCACTGGATGAGATTTTTAACGGTTGCAACAGGTTACCTAGTGCCTCTGCATCTGTCTCTGCTCTTTATTGCCGTTGTCTCTTTTTTAAAATCGTTACACTCCCTACTTTAGTTTTGAATACATACTATGGATAGGCATCTGAGTACCTACAGATACATTTGTAATATGCGTGTTGGTAGTTGTATAAGTGCAGTTATGTATTCAACTCTAGAGGACTGCAGTTACACGGACAATTTAAAACTTTAAACAATAATAATTTATGGTGAATGGCATACAGTAAAATTACCTACAAGCGGCAAGCCAAACAATTATATATCTTTTTACAACTTTAGGCAGTGCCTTATACAGTTTACTCACCGTCATTGCATTGCATTATTGGGTAGGATAGGAAAGCAATTGGCTAAATCGCAAGTATACTTAATTGTCTACCAAAAAAACACAGCTTCCAAAAGAAACGTCTATTGTGTAGGTAGAGATACACTCCTATACAAATAGTAAAATAGCGGTGCTGATTTTTAAAGATGAGAGCTCCCATAAAAAAAAATATTTTCAGCGGACCAGACACACACAAAATTGATCTACTCAGCTGCTGCATAGAAATTCGTGAAATCGAGCGTTTGGAAGCTCAACTATAATCTGAGAGTCACAATCTGGGAAATAGAGGAAGAGCGGGCTGTTGAGGGAACTAAAGCATACATGCATGTAAAAATAATGAATACAGAGTTTAGGAATAGACAACTCAGAGATAACAGATGATTTCATATACATACCTACATATATATAAAATATATAACAAGTGGGGCGAAGACCCAATTCCTTGCACATTTGAAGTTTTCTCAATAACCGAGAAATTTCAAAAACAATTTGAAACCGGTTACTCACGCCTATACGAGACATGCAATGTACCATTGGAAAGGCAATCGCATGTAGAATAGGATCTATACGGAGCTATTAAAATATATTGAATTTTAGTTCAACATTTGTGCATGCAAAGGTTTTTTCATGTTTTTGCGATATTTTTTGAACAATTTCAAAATTCAAAATAAGCTGAATTCAAAAAACAGTCCTAATGTAGCTTAATACTTTTTTGCTCCACCTCCATTATATTATTGTGATACGTAATTTAACGGCGGTCCCGGTCTCTAATAGTAAGTCGTTTCAGCGCAGAGTTATATTAGGTCCTTCGCGTACACTTTTGACATGCTGAATGCGCAGCCTTGCTACAATGAACATAGTGACAATACATACTATGAGTAATCACATTAGGGAAGCAAATTTCATATTGTCTATTAGTTTGATTCACAATTTGTTGTTACAAAGTAACGAAATATAAAGCATATATGTGATATTTGCAAAGATCAGATATCCTGCTCTTGAATCGCCATTTCATTAGGAATACTACATACGCCAGTTGTGGCCCTTACAGGATGACATTATTATAAAAAAAAACATGTTTTTCGGAGGGTAAGAGCTATTCATTAAGTTATGGGGTAGTAAGATTCCAAAGTTTTAGTTAAAAAAGATCATCATATTTCTTCGACCCCGGTTAAGTGCTGGCATGGTTACGGCTATTATATTTCGGTTGTTTCTTATTTATTTATCGAATCATCGTAAGTCGTTGTGCTTGTAAGCAAGAAGTATTGTGTAGACTAGCATTATGCAGTGAAAACTACTCAGTTCAAAAAAATGTGGCTGGCGACAGAAATGCATACTTACATCTACAGTAATCTACACCTCTTTTCTTTTTGATTGTTAATCCTCGTTCCTCAGATTCGTTTCGTGTTCATCTTATTTTTTGTGGTTGGTGACATTGGTGTTCGTAGTTCTGTCTGGTCCTGGTTGGTTCCTTTTCGGTCTGTCCACGTCTGCCGTTTAAAGTACACACCTATACCCAATTTATACTTCTTTTTAGTTTTTTCGTTGCTCGTTTCGTTGAACAAAGTCAAACTTGGTTGATTTCAGGAGGTAACGCAATGTCTGACCAGTCAGCAACCGGGGATGAATGTGAGTAAATGCTTATTTATATCGTCTAGAAGTATTTTTCAAGTGAAAATCTTGCATAATTATGATTTGACTTGTTATCCAAGCAGCGGCAGTTCATCCAGAAAATGAGCTAATCGTTGAGAATCAGTTAATAGTCCTTCAGGAGCCGAATAACAATGCAGCGGAGGATGTTAATGATGGCATTCCTGTAAGGGCTGCGCGAGCAGTTCTTAGCCTGCCTGATCAAATGGCGGTTCAAGAACAAGAAGGGATTTTTGAATGACGGAGAAAGTAACCTAAGCATAAACCTACTTTCTCCTTTTAATTAAACCATATTAGAACTGATGCCACTCTATTTTGCAAACTGAAGTACCTGCACCTGCAAATATAACGATTATAAAAAATTTCTATAAAATTGGTTGTGAAATATACCTGATTAAAGAATTTATAAATTAGCGTCCTACATGGGCTAGTTCAAGTATGGAGTAAGCGTGATGATTTTTATTATAAATGTACTAACGTTTGTTCAATATGTTATGTGCTTGGACGGCATTCACGGCATGTGTTGAACTTATGTAAGGTAGCTTAAAGTCTAAAGTGTAAGACTGTAGTTTGTTATAGTTGATCAGCTGTCAGTTTTAAATAAGACCCTGAGCAGTGCAGTGCAGGTCGGCCTCATCGTATGCTAATGGTCATCGTCATCACTACAAACTAAATTACTCATTTTGCCCTTATGAAAATCATAATGCATTCAAATTTTAAGGCAGTATTATATTATGAAGAAGCTTTTTATTTTAAATAAAAGGACCAAGTTTGAAATCTTTTTGGAAAAATTTAGCTTCTATAAGTTAAATCATGTTCTATTGCGCTAGTAAAACTCTATTATTCTCATTATCATACTGTTTAGCCTTCGACTATGCTTTGAATGCCTTTAAAACGATTTTGGTGCTTTTTTATTTTAGCACAATAATTAGCTCTAAAATAATGGAAACTCACTACTTTGCCTTTCGCTTTTTATACTTTGGGGTTACCTCAATAACGAACGAACCACGTGGAAGTGTGCATTATCTGTATTTGAGCAATGAGCATTCCAACCATGGGCAGAAATAATTTTCTTGCAGACTAGAGGCCGGAGATGAGGCTTTAGTGTAATTTTGTATAAAGAAGCTCCCTTTTTATTCTTAGACAGTACTCCCCAGCGTTTTCTTCATTTTTTTCTGTCTGTTTAAAAATTGCAGACGGAGAAAAAAAAGTCTTAAATTATATAGTCTAGCAATGCATGTAGCCTTGGACAAAGTCGGTTCATCGTTCTTCCTCCCTTCGGTCATCTCACGTCAATTCAAGTAATTATAATTTTCCTGAGGATGCTTTTCCCTAGGTACATAGAGTCAACGGATATACATAATATTATGCATAGGGGTCGGTAAAAGAATAATTTTGTTACTCTTCTTATATGTATTGTGTTATAATCCGATAGCTACAGACTTTTCAAAGAGACAATTGTAATGGAGTAATGGTAACGCTACCTCTGTAGATGCTAAACCTGTACCTAAATTGTCTGTATGCATGTCTGCCCGTACAGCCTTTGTATTCTCCCATTGGTTCCATAACAATAAATTGTACAAAATTTTACGTCCGTTCATTTTCCTTTCTTTTTAATTTCCTCAAAGGAAAGAAACAATAACAATGAAGATAAAAATATAATATGTAAGTAGAGTACATATGTATGTATACTCTATAGGTGCAGTTTCTAATATCATAAATGAAAAATATCCCAGCGTTTTAATGTGAACGTCAAAACTTTGTAGAGAAGACCAAAAAGCCACAGGCCATCCAGCGTCGCCATCATCGCCAGCAGCCAGTTACCACAGTCAAGACGGGAGCCAATAACCACAGCACAGTCACTTGGTTTGCTTGACTTGCAGAATGAAGAACAGTTGCCTCAAACTTATTATTATTTGTTATTTTATTTTGTTACGTATATTTCAGAGCGGAAAGAATCCGTGCTGGGAAATAATACAGTGGGACTATTTACTTACATATTATTTCTTGCAATTTATTTTACTTGTGCTATCGTACATATAGCTTCTAGCAGGCAGCAGGCATTCGATTTTACATATCCCTTTCAGTAGCCGTATAATTAATACATGCATATACCGATAGTATAAGCAATTTTTTATCCATTTTTTTATGGTAGCAGTCTGTTGTATACTACATGTGTTTGAAGCCACTTATGTGCTCTTATAGTCTTGGTTTGGTTGTGGCTTTTGCTTTGGTAGGATTTTTCGATCTTGGACCTTTTTTGTTTCCATTGCATTGTCTATTGGGCTTTTGGCTGGGAACCTTCTGTTCATTTTCTTTCCTGTGTGAGGTAATGTGGGTATGTATATGTGGAAGAGAACGGGAAGGAGTTGACGTTGACATGAAACCGGCAGAAGTTGAGCCATGTTCATGGTTTGCTCTTTTGGTTAATTTCGGTTGGACTTGGACTTGGAAAGGAGCAAAAGCAACCACGAGCAGCAGGTGTACGAAATTCACATGGATTTCATTATTGTTGTTGTATGAACTTGTGTCGATGTAGACGTATGTACATGAGTTGAGTTGCTATTTCCCTTCACCATGTATGTATGTAAGTCGAATTAGCTACAGAGCATAACTATTGACGACAAAAATATCTACTCCCAAGGACGCATTTGCATGTGGAATACCTACATATACTGGTTAGACATAGTTAGACTTGGACGTTGACAAAGCATACACACACCATATACGCTAATATAGTGCTTTTATTGAAAAGGTGGCAATAATGCTCGAAACTTGGCCTTAATATTCATCGACAATATGGTATAATTTCATTACATATTCCATTCAAACTGCTGAATCCAAAGCCAAAGCCAAAGCCAAAGCCAAATGGC
>JAQFZC010008356.1:0-10258 GCA_034695205.1 Dicyrtoma fusca | reverse complement strand
TTGAATTACTTATTCACAAGAATTTAAAATCGGTGCTGAACAACCTCGGGCGAGCGTAGCGAGCTTTTTACTAGTATAGTTTTAGTAAAGCTAGTAATGTGCCATTTGAGTAATTTACATTAATAACCTTAAGTCCAAACTTGAGTTATTTATTATATTTTCAACCTAGAATTCATCCAAGTGAGCAACTTTAATATTCGGAACAACATTACCTGTAAGGCGATAAAACTATTGACAATAATTTAGTTAGATCATGCTACAGAGTGGAATTTCGTAATTGATTTTGAGATTAAAAGGTTCCTAAGAAATTTCCTGTTGTATTTGTTTTTTTGTTTTTGTTTTTTTACATCTGAACGTGTTTACCGATTATTTAGTGGTGCTGTGTAGTTAGTGCATACTTAAAAGAAAGTACCAACCACGGTTCTTCGTCGTAGTCTATTTATACTGCTATCTACTTGAATGCTGGAAGAAAGAACGTATAGTACTGAAATCGATTCCTAAACTTGTTACTTGTACTCGTTTCATACAAAAAAATGAATTCTAAATGTGGAATGTCTGGATTGTGCTGATGACAATAGGGAGGTCTGATCCTGCATACTTTGGATCCAATTTTAATGTTCACTGTTCTAGTATCAATGCCTATAACAAATAATGAAGCCGGCAGCCTGGTCTAGTCTTAAGAGTTGAACCGAATCCTACCCGTTTAGCTGTACAACCGTGCTCCTCAAGAATTGGATTGTTAATAAACCTGTCAGATGCTAGCCTTTAGATGAATGGAGCCCAATGCTTCTTTAAAGGTTCTCTGGAGAAATGTTCGTCGATAAGGTTGATTTTATTGTACGTTGTAACTCCCTGAGTGTGTAGCTAGTACATATTCGGTATAGCTGTGCTTATGCACCAACCGCAATTCTTTTTAAGTATAGGTTAGTAAGAATATGCGTGAATACATTTATTAAAGCGGACCTTGAGAGAGAACTAAAGTACTAAATCGAAATCTTTTTACCGGAAACTGATAATTTACTAAAAAGGGCATCATTTTCAAACTTTCTCACCATCATCTCGTCGCCTGTCAGCTTCTTGCGTATCTCTTCTGTCATCTTTCATATCGTTGTGGTAGTAGACAAAAAAATGATGGAAAAAGTTTTACTTCAAGGACTTCATTTGCTTGCAACGAGAAAAAATATTTCACCGCGTTGCATTTCAATTTCCTGCCAAAAATTATATAAACACAAATGTACTGTAAACCAATATCTATGTAAGTATAAAATCGGCCAAATCGTGTGCGAGACGCATCGTTTCTAATAATCCTTTCCCCTTTCTCCCACCATGTCCACAATAGCCACAATGCATTTTAACTGATGATGACTGACTCCCAAGTGACTATAACTTACGTACATAAACCAGCTACACTAATTTACAAAAGACTACATGTCACAACTTTGCTTTAAAATCAAAATTTACTCCTTGAAATGTGGTTTAGGAATTTTAAATAGCCGGATCAATAAAAAACAGAAAGTTCTACTACCAAGACGTGTTAGTTATGGCTAATCTATTATTACATGACATAAAAAAGCAAAACCATCGAAGATGTATAAAATATAAAAATAACGCCACCGCCATTCATCCATTTGCTTACCTCTACTCTATAACCAAAGTCTCTTCGCAGATGAATCACTGAATCACCACAACTTTGACTGCTTACAAGAAAATCGAATTCACATTATGACGATACGATGATACTAAACCAAGATTTTACAGTTACACATCCCTTCCTTGAAATAATAGTGAGTATAATTCAGCAGCTGGCAACAAAACTACTCAACAGCATTATAAAATGTGTTGGCAGATGTTTTTATGTAATTAATTACTTAATGTGTCAGCCTAATAAAAGAGCATGAAACAGTTCGGAATATGTAATTGCGTTACATATTTTAATGTAGGTACGGATATAATTGCACCAGTTCCTTATTTGTATTGCAGTGGAGGCTTATTGTAAGGGTTCTATAAATATAAATCTGACCAACCACTATAGCGACACTACTAACTGCAAGGCTTCATTTTATCTATATTTAAACTATAAAAGGCTCTTGGGCACTTCAATACAGACAGCTATACTGAGAAACCCGCAGTCATTGAGCCGACCACATATAAACAGGTACAGAAGGCAAAGCTATTAGATTTTGACTACGGATCAGTGAATATGGAACAGCGAATAATGGAGTAATACTGACGTCTATAAATAAAAACTTCAACTGCTCTCAAATAAATTGGCCATTATGCAAATGTTAACCTATTCGGAAGTGGGGAACCATGGAAAGAATACTTTACAAAAGATTAATTCCATAAATGTATTCTTTCAAAACGATTAAAACTAGTAAATAACACTTTTTCAAAACTGTCAAAACTAGTAAATAACACTTTTTCAAAACTGTCAAAACTAGTAAATAACACTTTTTCAAAAAGGTCAAAACTAGTAAATAACACTTTTTCAAGATAGTCAGAACTAGTAAATAACCTTTTTAAAAACTGTCAAAACTAGTAAATTAACACTTTTAAAAGGTTCAAGAACTAGAAATCACCATTATCAAAAACATTCAAAACTAAGTATAGTACCGTTTCGAAAAGGTTAAAATGCTTGTGATTGATAATCAAGTCAACTCTCGATTATAGTTTTCCTCAATTTTTATTTGTTTTATATCCAAAAGCCATACATTTCTAGTAGAGCAATAAGATAGAGCAGTAAAGTTACTACTAGGTACTTGTACTATGCACTTGCTATACCTCCGTCCTGAATTCCTGCTTAATAGAAAAAATTCTTTTTCCAGCTACACACATGATTTCAATTGTTTTGAACATCGGGCATAAATTAAGTTGAGCTCGAGGAATATGTTAAAGGATTTCCCATCCCATGTACATATGTACCTCAATTCCGAGCTCCAAAGCTTACGTGTAAAGATGTATGTAAATTAATTGCCATAATCTATGGAGCTTGTATGGATTTATGCAAGATATATTCAACTGTTGATTTACAGCGTTGGTAGGTCTACGCGTTTGAGTGTTGAACAAGGAATAAAAAAAACGCAAAAAATTGTCATGTCATATTATACTACCATGTATATTTCCGATGTATATGTAGATTTACTGCTGTATGCCATAGCATGTGAAAGAGAGTCAAGATAAAACGGTATGACGTTGACGCTAGGAAAGCAGTAGAGAAAGAGAAATCCCATGTGCACAGGCAACGTCAGGCCACCGTTCCCTGGCCTCTTCCTCTCCGCCTGAGGTTTTGAAGGTGTATGCTCGAACATTTTGGATTTGTGTATGCATTAACCATAGACTTTGGAGGCAGTTAGTCTGGCGACTGCCGGAGTTTCAAGTACGTCGAAGTGAGGACTGATTGTGAGGAGAAGAGAGACTCCGAGAAAACGTGGCGTAACGCTGGAGAAAAGGTAGGTAGCTACATCCGACTCTTTGGACGGCTATACATACAGAGACGTTTATTGCTGAAAGTCGACTATAGTTGCGGAAGCGCAGCGCAAGCGTATGTATTCCCATTGATCTGTAAACGTAAGAAGTACAATTTTCTGCATTTTCTCTTTCTGTTCGAGAATGTTGTTTTTCGGTTTCGGCTTGTCTTAGTCTTCGTCCGTGAACCCGTCGAGTCAGCTAAAATTCGTGGGTGACCCAATGTGGACTCACGAGAAGGAAAGACGTCGACGACTGGTCTCTTGCCTTCGGATTTAGTGTTTTCCTTAGTCTTGG
This sequence comes from Dicyrtoma fusca, assembly GCA_034695205.1. Taxonomy (NCBI): domain Eukaryota; kingdom Metazoa; phylum Arthropoda; class Collembola; order Symphypleona; family Dicyrtomidae; genus Dicyrtoma; species Dicyrtoma fusca. Next base: position 6,496 of record JAQFZC010008356.1, on the reverse strand, counting down.
GCTTCTTCTGTACTTACGCCGTCAGCCCTTCGTTCTTTAAGCCACGAGAATTTTTTTTTATAGCTCTCACCATAGTGCTAAGAATATTCCCATTCTCTCGGCTCCACACTTCTCCATTAGATCCTCATAAGTGCAGAAAGAGATACTAAAAAGAAAGCTCCGCGAGAAGAATACATTTAACATGGATCTGTCCTGCATTGGTTAGCATATGGGAGTAATCCATTTTCTATACTTGTATGTCATTTACCTCCCAATCGATTTTTCCTCCGTTACATTATAGTATAAAGTGGAATTTTAAAAAAGATTTAGTTTCTCCGGCGAGTTCTTCGTACGGTGCGGTGTGTGGACTTAAGAAGAGAAGAGAATAACTGTACATTTCGAATACGCCGGAAGTCAAATGTGAAATTCTACGCCCGTTCTGCTCTCTGCTCTGCTATGCTGGGCGACTGCAGCTTCTAGTGCCAAAATATCGATTGAAAGATTAAGCTGTTGTTGAAGAGTTTGAATCCACAATTGGATCGTTTGACATTTAGCCAATTAGCGATACGCTAAGAATATTTGTCAGACGGAAGCTGTCAGTTTTGTTTTCCTAAAGTGAAATTACCATTGTACCTTTCCATCCTGTAAGTATGTAGTTATGTATAGTTAAGGCCAGGCGAGGGAACTGCGTGCAATAATTAAATGAACAAATACTCCAGCAGCATCCAAAGGAGCTGGAGAAACATAATAAAGACGGAAAAGTTAAAAGTGATTTCCCCCCCACGTATAGTTGAGACTCTACCATCTTTCACCACGTCTCCGTTTATTAAGTTACGTTGGAAAAAGTGCACGGAAAATTATAGCCTGTATTCCCCTGGGTCTCTCGTACTACCGCATTCGCGAAAGCCTCTGATTCCAGCCTGCACTTCCCTGCACTTCATCCGTTGCAGTGAGAAAATTTATTGTCTTACAGCAAGAAAGAGAGAGAGAGAGACAAGAGGTAAGTATAGGTATACCTATACAAAGGAATTGGAAAATGCATGTAATAGGTACTGTTGTCAAGGGCCTTTGTGTCCCGTACATATTTTCACGTGCATAGGGAAGATGGGTTCTTTTATGATCCTCTTTCTTTATTCCTCGTCTGTGGATTCTTCGGGTAATGATAGTTTCTAAGGGCTATCCACTCATTCCATAGCATATGACAAGCATAAAATACAGATATAAGTAATGGGGAAATTCCCTGTTTACTGCCACTGGATTATAACGGGATCTTCTATGGACGATCCCCATCTCAGATGTTACGTAATGTGTATAAGGGACGTATGTATGAGAAGGGAGACAGGGCCGCATCCACTAAACGATTCCACGTTGGGATGAGTTTCCATGTCCCAACATGTCTACAGCGAATCGATGACAGGGTGACTCATTCTCCTTCGTTTATTATGCAACCAAATATTCTTGGTAACTTCCTTTAGGGCTGTTCAGCTGTTCCTTCTAATATTTTATGTAGTCAAGTGTGGCAGAGATGACAAAAATTGTGGGGGACAAAAAAAACGAGGTAATTTACGGGAAAGATTTTTCTCACATCTCCACAGTTGAAACCAAAATGAAATGCTATGCAAATGAGCGAGAGAGAGAGAGAGAGATAGAGGAATACATATATGTATACCTAGTTTTATAACAACAAAAAAACATTCTGCTCCTCAATTCACTGAAGCATCTAGTTAGACACGACACCGCTTTCTTCATCTTATTTTTTATTTCCAAGCTGATTAACCACCACAATTTTTCTTGTAGCATTTTTGCTGCACTTGTATTGCTGCACGTAGGTAGGTAGGTCCCGTCTTGTATATGTACATACGTACATTGATTCCAATCTTATCTATAAAATACGGATACTGGAGGTATTTGATCGTACACATAGATACCTATGCAACTGTCCGTTCCACGTGTGCTGTTGACTGGTTTGAAAGTCTTCAATGTGCTGGTTAATCAAATGATATGCTGTCAATGTCAAGCTGCGTGTCACAACGAGCCACACACACACACTGAGGTTCTGCATACTAACAATATCACTATTTTTTTCTCGTTTCCATGCCCTGAGTTTACTGACTGCCTCTCTTCCAACTTCCAACCATACGGAAGGTCTACACCTGAGTCATGATTACTGACTCATATGTATTTACCATTTACCCATCTCTCTACGCGTAGAGATAGATAGACAAACTCCCATGTGCGAGGCTTATATTTTATGCTTCATTGATTCTAATCATAATTTGGAGAGGGGCCTGGGGATGATCAAATCCAGAGGGTAGCCGATTGCAATAATGCAGTTCGTAGCATGTAAACACACTATAAGATTCTCTGCAAGTCAAAGACACCACACAATAAGAATGATGGCTCCCAGGCTGAGCTCAAATGAAATAAAGGGGAAAGGAAGCATGACTTTTGCTCATATTTTCTGTATCGGTATCACCACCACCACCACTCAGTCCACGTAGACAGACACACATGTAGGTACATGGTACCATCATCCTACATCTATTACGGTCTCCAAGTTCAATCCTGATTATTAAAGGCACGAGAGAGAGAGAAAGAGAGAGAGGGTTGCTTTGGCAATGAGCACGTTCAACTTTAAGCTCGGTCACCCATTCAATTTACCTCTCTAAATAGAGATCTCCGTTGCGTTGTGTGCATACAGACACAGTCTACACCATCCATGAGATATGACTCCCTTTGTATTGACATGCAACATGGAATTTCTGTAGAACTTGTATGTGGTCCTCGTAAGTCAAATGGGGTTTCATTGCACATGTTGAAAACATACTGTATCCTCCGCACACGCTCAAGACGAAGGAAGGAGGGAGAAGGATGGAGATGGAGATGTTGAACTTGAAAGAATCTGGACTTTTCTGTCTGGAAACAGGAGATGCGAGATGCGACGTAAAGGAAATGAAAGGCGAAGGGGAAAGATATTTTCAAAACAGAAGAACTCAACCAGTATACTAGTATACATATAGAGATGCAGATATTGGAAAGATATGCTTCCTTATAAAGCTATATAGCCAAATAAACGAGTACTGTACGATTGTAGCGGCGCCTGCCATTAACAGTTAAGACACAGCTTCCTCGTAAGTTTTGTTAGTACAGCAGTTGGACATGTGTAACAATAATTTAGTGGATTTTTTGTCCTGCAGAGAGAAAATGCACTGAAAATCATCCAGCTTGGATCCCACTTTTAGATTTAATTTAGAATATCACCATCAACATTTAGCATGGACGTCAGTTAAAAAGGAGTTACAAAAAAAAGGAAAGTGTAAAGAAAACAATTGGTGCGTGAATGTAGGAACAGACTTCCAGACGGGCGGAATCTCTGTGTGCTTGTAGATTTAAGACCATGTCAGTTTCTTCCGACATGCAAGAGTGAAAAAATATCGGAAATAAATGCGTGTACATGTGGCAATGGATTTGTCTACTCAAAACCATTACTGATTGCAACTAACGTGTGCTTTCATTTCATTTCTAACTTGGTGTGCACTGTGTTTTCGTCTTGACTCTGTGCGAGGTGATCTGCTGTATGTAGAATTAAAGTGTTGTATCTTTAGAGTGAGGAAAGACGAATGCAGTACTACTTACGAGTGCAATTTAGGTAGTTGGTTGGTATTTTTAAAGAAAATTTGTCAAAGTACTTACCTACGTGTGCAGGAAGGGAAATGGTTTTTTTCTCTGGAAGTTCTGGTCTGCCATGCACATAATGGGCAGAGATTGGCTTTTGAAAAAGTATTTTTCTCTTTCCCTTTCCATAGAACGTGCGAATGCCTCACCGCCATGGGAAGTTTAATAAATATAGGTATACCAAATGTCTTGATGACCGCAAACTAACATTACTAAATATAAGTCAAGTTGCTCGTAAAGGCACAAGTTCCCACTTTCGAGGAAGAATGGAGAGGTACGTAATTGCGCTTGTCGTAAAAACAAACGTGTTCTTGTTCTAAAGCCGGAGGTAGATAATACATACATAATTTCAAATATAAAAAATTAAACTTACACTAGGAAAATCCTTACAGTTGGACTTGGAATGAAGCGCATTAATAAATTGACACAATCTTTTAATTTTTTATTTATTAAGTCATACGTAGCGAAAAATTCATTTTCGTGCTCAGTAGACAGTTGTATACAGTTATGAAATATGAAGTGAAACAAATTATAGAGAAGAGTAGAAACACTATAATAACTGTAACTCCACATCATAATTTAGTAGTTTATTCCTCTGTTTGTTTCTCTTTTTTCGAGGCAAAAATCTTAGCTACTGTACACGGAATGATATGAGCATTGCATTTTTTGACGAAGGAATTATCTGACCACGAAATATTATGATTTTCTATACATAATACACAATCGAGTTTGTCTATCAGCAAGATACTGGATCTACATACATAAATAGCTTGAGGTATTTGAATTCGTAAATCAGAGAGCGGTCGATGAAAATCCTTTCGCCCAGCTATGTAAGTTGAGCTAAATGAAAGTTGCTATTTGCTGTTAATATTTAATAAGATTTGTCATAAAAATCCCAGGGAAGTCAGAGGGAAAGATCGAGAGTACTGATTACGATTCTACAGAGTCCAAGGGGACAAATTGGGTCTACCACCGAGAGAAAAAAAATCTAATCTTGAAAGAAGGGGTTCACATGTTCAAAGTCCGTCAATCCCATGGTATGCTACTACTAGTGACGGATTGTCAATGGAAGTATAAAGTTGAGCTTCTTGGCTGTATGTTTTCGTGGGTAAAATTCCCCCAGCGTTTCACTTTCAGTCCTAAAATATCCATGTGAGAAAGTGCATCCCTGGGCAGGCCGGAGTTAGATGGGAAGAATGGAAAAGGTCTTCTTCTGAATTATTCATTTTTGACTTATATTATACGATATGCGTTATGATGTGGAAGTAACTCTCCAGGGAACAAGGCTAGGAAATTACCTTTTGGAATATCCTGCCTCTTGCTGGAATTTCCTGTTCCTTTCCCTGATCCCTCCTGCTTTTGTACTTTGTCCATTATCTTTCAACAGTCAAGCTTTCTGAACAATGTCGACAGTACAAACTCTTTTTTTTCTCAAAAAATATCCTTCTAAATAAAATATTGACGTTTCGGTCTCTATATTTCGCCTACATTTGTACACGCGTACCAGGCATACTCATCATTTCTGCATTCCTTTCAATATTTTTTCAGTGTTTCCAGGACCACTAACTTTAGGGCTAAACTTTTACACTTCCGTTGCACCAAAAGCCGGCTCTGAACAAAATGGAATAGTAATGGAAATGCGTCGTTCGATAGGAAGTTCCGTACACATTCGATAAGATACGAGCATTTGTAAGTAGGCCCTCGTATGTTTGCTCTCAAATAATTTTTTTTAGTGGGCGAGGAAAATTCTTAAATCTATTCTATCATGACACTATTCGGCAATAAAGAAGTTCAAGCCCAACTTTTTTTTCTTTTGCTCTGGGCTTTGTTACGTGTCAGCTGGTGTTATTGGAGAAAACTTTCATTCTGACCGTAATGTTTTATGTAATGTTTTACATCAATATGCAATAGGAAGTGAACGACGTAGCAAATTTTTCTCCCAGTTTCTCTACATACATTACAATACCTATTTGTAAGTAGGTAGCTTAATTCCCCTTCAGTTTTTTACGTAGCAGTCATAATCCATAGAGTTCAAACTATTACACGTGATTTTGAACAGAAGTACAGTCAGTATACACACGTTTTGTTTGCCCTTATGGCCCTTCAATATTACCTGCTGCATACAAATTAAAAAATTGTGGGAGCTTGGAGCATTTTAATAGGCTTTTAGTGCTGATTCCCTTTCGCTCGTGACTTGATATCTTCCTTCCTTTTTTTTTATGTGGTGCACTCCCGCCTCTATAGTTGGGAACACAAAGTAGGTAGCTATAGCTATGCAGTGAGAGTAAGATGAAAAGAAATGAGTGACTTCCCCCTTGTAATAATGACCCAGGTAATAACAATCATGTTCAAATCGGGAAAATAATGTAAAACATAATGCGATATGAGGTTCTTGTTCTAGTATCTATGTGTGCCTATCTAACCTAGAGCAAGTTTGATGCCATTTAAGCCTCTTGAGAGCCTCAGCATCATTTTTATTCTTGTCATGTAATAATAAGTTACAATTATTCACACCTATGGAAAACAACTTTGTACCACCTATCATTATCATTACTCATATCGCTTCAAGGCTTCTATGAGAATTCCCTTATATCAAAATCCTCCCAAAGTTCCAAACCAACACATGTTTCATGTGCTAATGTTTTTTGGATTGATTTAAATGTAGTAATCAAGGCGTGATGGCTCTTTTCCATCAAGCTTCAGACTTTGAGACTTCCGCTGTTTCTGTTTCTTTTTTTTGTAACGTTGTAAGACCAGCGCATAGTGTCCGTTCAGGTACTTTAGAGGCATTCGGGAGGTCTTTAAAGACATTGTTACAAGCGGGGTATCTCACTAAATTGCG
>JAQFZC010008355.1:0-10260 GCA_034695205.1 Dicyrtoma fusca | reverse complement strand
CCCTACGATTACGACTAAACATTGTATTTAACGGTGCTTTACTTTTACTGGGTTGTGTAGGGATGACGTTTACTCTCCAAGCTGAGTTGGCTGGCTGACGTACGACACTTACGTGTGTGTGTGTGTGTGTGTGTGTGTGTGTGTGTGTGTGTGTGTGTGTGTGATTTTGTGCTTGTGATCAGAAGTCAGCTCAGTTCATTGGCACGCATGTTCAACTTGTGTGTGTGTTAAAGAGCAAATAACATTCCTGTATAACTTATTATTATTGATGTCTGATTAGTCCTGATAAGATTTCCCGATCATCATTTGCATAGTTGGGAGTCAACTAGTAACTGCGTTCTGAATGACATGAAGGCGTCGATTACTTTCACCTGTGCTCTGTATTATTTCAACTATTTACTCATGCTTGTACACCATTGACTCCATTGTTAATTTCCTCATGAATTAAATTTTTTTTTATATTATTGTTTAGTCACTTTGTCCCCTGCACGATACTACTACTGTCTGCTGTGGACTGTAACAGAGCAGGTACGCTCATATATTTGTACAGTTAATACAAATACATGCTTGCACACACGCTAGTCAAGTTTACCCTTTCTTCCTTTACAGATATGTACAAAAAAAACATTTAAATCTAGAGTGACGAAGTAAGCGGAAAGCAACGCGTTTTCCTATATTTACTTTTCCTTGCAGAAGCACCATACTTAGGAGTACGAGTAGGTATTTTAAGGTACCTATTCCAAAATATGTACGAAATTGTGAATTTTCACACATATGTGACATGGAATGTGGACCAACTATGTAGGCAATGAGGAATTCAACACAAAATTAATTATTTTCATCTTAACCTTCTCCTCAGTTGCATGAATGTATGCCAATGCTACCTTTGGTGTAGAGTGATATGGATCAGGAGACGATTTGACGGATTTGGAACGATTATTAAATAGTCGTGAGCTCCAATCTGTTCCCTTCTACCTAGAATTCTACAGTATTTGCGTATTAAATAAGTACCTAAGCTGCACGAGAAAATGTGAAATAGTTCTGGAAATAAGTCTTGTAGGCTGTACACCACTGATTGAGATTACTGATAAGAACTTTGAATCACGGATACTTTCCCCTATGGGGAATACGACGTAGTGCAACTCACGTCGCGTCGGCGTTCACCAACACCCAACGAAGATAGGTAGGTATGCAAGGATGTTATATAATGACACTATTCCACATTAAAAATATAATTTTGGGTGGTGCAAAAAAAATGTATATTTTAACTTGTTCGTTAATACTGTAACTTACTAACCAACCATTTACAAATTAAAAACGGGAATGTAAGTATTACATGGGAAGATTGCACATTAAGCCGCTTAGCAGCCAGTGTGGTACAGATAGTAGTACATTTTAAATGAAAACAAATTGATAGTTTTTGAACAGGCTACATAGCTAGTATCTACGTAATATGTAATTGAATTAGATGATAAACTAAATTTCAATTTCAATTGCATATTATGTAGAATGAGATGGCAAAATTTTTTCAAGGCTCCATAGAAAAACATGCAGAAGGGAATAGGTAAAAAAAAATCAGCGTGTCTCAGCTGACATCACCCATATAGTCCTGAGTCACTCTGGCGTGTGCTTAGAAGTCTCAAATTCTCGAAGCTAGCGTGTGTGGGTTGCTGAGTTCAGACAGGCGGACGGTGGAAAAGTGAAACAATAAAAAAATCTATTTGTATGAGACACGAATAACCCATAACTGTAACAATGCAGATAGTACAATGGATGGTGAAAATTAAATTAAAACTACTTGTAATTGTCACCTAATTGTATGATCAGAGCTCCGCTGCAAGGTGGTGTAAATAGTAAGTGTAATAATAGCTGTTGTACGCATTACCTAATAATATTGATACTGACATAATGTTCTCTCACATCAGCTAATCTATCTAGGTACCTTACTACCTTGGTCTTGGTCAATATTGTTATTATTGCTATTATTATTTTAGTCGTGCCACATCAAATGAAATTGAAAGTTATTAATCAACCGACGCAATGATGACAGCTGACGCTGCGGACTGATTTGAAGGCTCAACTCAACATGTGGGGGTGGATGTTGGAGCATGTATAGAAACCACAAACAAATAACAATGAGGGGCTGCTTGTCAACTAAATCAAGTTAACCCAACAAGCAAACAAATAAACAATTACAAAACGAATTAATGCATGTAGATAGAACATCCAGAGTAGAATAGCTATCCTGTGCCCACCCTTTAAAACACAGTAACCCATATCGTAAAACTAATTAGAGCCTCTTCCTGTAATTATTTGTAACTTTTGTTGAACAAGTTTTAAGTTTGACTTTGAAATATGTGGGTAGCTACTGGAAATAATGTGCGAAACCTTCATCTTGAAAAAATAATGTGAAATCATTTTTTCCCCAGTTTACAACGTTGAAAAGTTTTTAGTTCCTACACGTCAGTTGATGAACTAACAACTAACCTTACCATACATCGCGTTTTTCCGTAAAATAATAAAATCTCAAACAATTTTAAAATTCAGTGCAGAAACGTATCGGTGGGTAGTTTTATAGTTTACTATGCAATTTCGTTTAAGTTTTTTTGCTAGCTTTGAGCACGATTTCAGATTGGTTGCTATGTCAATAGGCACATACTTGCGTGCATACTCATACGGTTGATGCCATCAAATTGTATAAAATCAGAAAAGGAATAGTAATAATAATAAAGTTGATTGTGGGAAGGAAAGCTGACACACGGATGGACAGGACAAGACAAAACTGAACTACCTGAATTACAAACTGAGTGACCTTGTACGCTGGCCATTCCTATTCCTACATTCTTCAGAAATCATTTGGTAGTTTTGTGCACACTTGAAGACATTAAAATGACAGGATTTTTCTGCACTTCTTCACGAGCACTCTATGTATAAGTACTATTTTTTTTATGAGTGGGTACTATGGCTACTATTATACTTCACAATGCATTTCAAGGGATGGATACGATGAGAAATAATTTAAAATTTTAATATTCACATGAGGATTATCTAAAAGTGATTGCACAGAACATAATGACAGTGACATCGCAGTTATACAAAAGGCTGGGAAGGAAAAGGGATATTTTTCCATGGGGATACTACACACTACTGCACTGTTCCTACACTCTTGCTTTTGTTTTCGACTGCATTATTGCTACATGTCTACACTATGGTCGGCTCCATCAGCGAGTCATCATTATCAGGTTTGCATCAAGTCTAAAAGGTGAGGGTCACCTTCACTTATGTGAAAATAAAACTGACTTTTCCACTCATTGCATATTCCTATTACCTACCTTTGCCCCGCTATGCTCTGTCATCAATCACTTATAGGTATTAAAATGTACTTTAGACACGATAATTATACATTTAAATTATACTATCTTTTATTAATGACCTTTCTTTTAGTCCCTGCCCCTACGTTAAGCAAAATTATTCGCGCATTATATTTATCTAACTAATATAATGTATAATAAGTTTTTTTTATTGCATGCCATCATCGCATATAGCATCACTAAAAAATTATACCTTCCCCTTTTCCCTGCAATCCAAACAAACATGAAATATGATAGTGGGATTTTTTTTTGCAAACTATTTGCAGTGTCGTTTTCTTTTTTATATTTCATTTTATTATTATATTTCTAGATACTTTGCAAACAAATGTTATTTTGCCATTGTACTAAAACCTGTAGCTTCTTGTACACTTGTAAAGCTTTTGTTTTCTGTTGTTCCAACATCATTTTTATTGCAAAACACGCACATCCCCGTCTCTCCTTCAAGTTTCAATAGACAAAATACGTAATCGTAAGCCATATATTTTACACAGGGCAAGTGCATAATACCTAATGTGCTTGATTTCAATTTATTTTTACAATCCTACCACTACCAGGCATGTGCATCCATACTTCTAACTTCTAACAATGATAATGATACTGATAGCAACAAGTTCTCAGTAAGTCCAACTTTCCAACCCAACGTTTCAACGTGGCGTAGGATATGCTTACTTGGGCAATTCGTACCTTGTTGACTCTTGGGAATTGAGGCTATCCCGAGATATATATTATACAAGTGTGTGGAAAAGACAAAAAGAAACAGAAACCAGATATTAGAATCAGAAACCACTGGCTAGGGATTAGTATGTAGATGTAATTGTACCCTCTACCCTTTCAACATCGACACGAACGTGGACATGGACCACACTAATAATTATAATGGATGCCAAGCCAAACCAAACAACGACAGAGAGACAGTGGCTATTAAATGACGATTACGTAATGTGTGGACTGTGCGGAGTGAAACAAGGAGTAATAAAACAGAAAAGGAAGCTATAATGTTATAATGTTATCATTATTATTAGTAAAACAAAGTAGACAGTAGACACACACAAGTCAATTTAGGATTTTACGCTTACAAGAAAATCAAAGAGAGAGAGAGAGAGAGACGGACAGAAAAAGTGAAACATAATCATTAGAGATGCTATTATACACTGTATGACCTGCTGCCTTGAATAATCGTGAGAATAAGGACACAATATTTTTTTCAGTGCTGTCGCGGTTGTAGCGGCACTCCTCCGCCATTACCATTACACTCTGTAAATAATAATACTAATACCGCACAGACCGAGAGCGTCAATTCTCTGAAAGTGCTACTTTGAAGTATTTACAAGTCAGTTGACTACCATATGCTCAATACATACTAACGAGCATCAAGTGCTCATATTATGCGATCTCTATTATTACACCAATCCTAATAATAATCCTTCTAAATGCGTTTACACTAAAAATTTATTGGGGATGTCAAGACAGTAAAATTTAAATTAAAATCAAATTGCGTACGCTATCTCCTAGTACACAATTCTCTCTCCATCCCAATCCCAATTGTACTAGGTACATAATCTATATGAATACCACGACTTTGCTTTTGCTTTGGCTAGAGCTAGGGCTATGTGTACCTCTATCTGACCTATGAATCTACAACCTATCTATATACCTAATTGGAAAATATCCGTGCGGGCATGTACGTAATTGTCCCTAAGGAATGTAGTAGCGTTTAAAATTCTTGTAAGATTGCACATAAAAACATTTTACAATCAGAGATTTGCAAAGTAAGCATGAGTGTTGTCTTATTAGTTAGTATTAGCATTGCATTGGTATTAGGTAGTAGGAACGAACGAGTCAGTAGTAGTAGTAGTGGAGATCCCTAGATTTGTTATGATGATATTTGCACAAGGCAAGACAAGGGACACGACGTGAGTAAATTTTGTAATGGCACTACAATACTAATGAGTATAATGTCAGATCGGAGAGATAAGAAAAAACCAAAAGTAAAATCAAAGCCAGCCAAACTGCCATAGAATGCGTGTGTCTCTTATTGGAATGTAGGTATTTTAAGCTGGCAGAGAGACAGAGACAGAGACAGGTTGTTGCTAAGGATTTTAAATAGAAGGACATACACACACATAGCTAGAATAAATACAAGTATTTTTACAAAGACAGATAGTGTCGCAGTCGTACACACACGCTGGACTTACTATTGCGATATACATACTAAAAATACTGATGACCGTCGCTTTCTCGCCTCAATCAGCAGAGATCTACATACAGAGCTACTTAGCCAGACAGGTAGGCTCGTATCATTCATAGTCATTGACAGTAGCAGAAGTAGTGAATGAACTAAAACTATTTAACTATTTCAATATCTCTGTCAGTACACTTAAAGCATTTTAACCAGTATTACTAGAATTAATAGGATTCTCCGCTCTAATACACACTTTCATTCATTGACGTATTCATACATTCATATAGCTCAACTGCTTAATAATAGATACAAATTAAACCACCTTATAGGCTATAGGACTTTGGTTTTACACTTTTACCTACATAGGGATATAGGTATACTCCATAGTATAGTATACTGTCATCTTTTATTTATCCACTACATTTCCCTCTTACTTTATATTTTGTACGCATATTTGCACTCTCGTGTGTCCACATAATATATACATATGTAGGTATTTACTATCTACTGCAAGCATCGCACCGACAGTAGGTACCCAAGGAGGTACATACTTGACTGAAATTAGTTTCATTAAAAATAATTTCCATATTAAATTAATTTACGTACAAATAGATATTAATGGGAGTTCATTCATGGATTTCATCAGACATGTTGTAGTACTTTATTATCTCAATCTTCAGCATTTACAATGTAAATAGTGTTGTTCCACCAGTGCAGTAAGTAGTGCTGGCTGTACCTTCACTTTGCGATTCCATGTATTTTCCAAATGAACAGAAACAAATACGTACGTGCAAGACAGACATAGCTATTCATAGCTCACGATTATCAATATCTTATACAACTTACAACGTGATATGATTTTATATATTAATGTTATTAATGTATGATTGAATAATAAAGTAATTTTCGAATAAATGGGAACGATGTGTCTACCGTCTACCATCTACTCGGAGTAGACGGACACCAGCAAAGCCAAGCAATCAAGGTGGGCAAAGAGTGTAGAAAGGACAGGGCAGACGGACGCACCTACAAGTACATAGTAGGCATGCAGATGCAACAGGTAGGTATGTATGTACGTACATAAAATGGACAGGCAGAGTGCAATTCAATCGAATCGACATCCCCAACTGCAATAATGTCAGTTGAATTGAGTTAAGATGTCCTCTGGCTGGGCTTATTTGGTTTTTAATAATATTATTAATTTGTAACTGTAGTCTAAATGCACTTTACTGTTGCTAATAAAAACTAATGGTGGACGGACTATACATAGTAACAGGTCATAGAATCAAAATCAAAAGCAACCATCCAACAACTAACCACCACCCATTGAGATGCGCTATCTGTATTGTCCATTCTTACTTTCTTGTCCCATTAGCGAGTAGCGAGTAGCCTACATCATCTCAGGCATGCATACAACCATGGGATGGCCATATATTCATCCGAGAATTAAAATACTAATCATGCTAATCATAGAATAAATATACAAAATACAGACATCTCCACTGATACCACATTGTCTTGGAATGATGAACACCTGATGTAATCACAAATGACAGATTTCTATAATCGTAATCAAAACTTTTGATTAGTCTCACCAGTCAGACTCACAATCGAAAACACAATTAACATTGCGTTGGCTGCGTTTCAGATATATTCGTGTACTCTACAGACACAGTTCACAAAGTTTACGAGGCTTTCATAGGCGGTCTCGTGTATCGTACACTAGTATACTATAAGCTTGACATAGGGCTAACCTTATTACTTATTAGTTTCATAATCGTTAGCTGTATCACAGTTCCCAAGCATTTACTACAAAGGGAGAGACAATCTTCTCACGCACGAACAGACAAAGTTATAGAAGATCTTCTGGTGGATTCCATTCTCTCATTCCCAATGCAGTGCAATGCAATGCAATGCAAGGCATTGCGATTGATCCAAATCTTTAATAATCTTGACAAGAAAGAGGGAAAGAAAGAGATGGCTTGACCATTTTATATTTTTACGCTTGAGAACTTAGTCAATTAGTTATTGGCCTTTTTAGGCATGGAAATAGTAACAGCAAGAGCGCCGAGTCAGAAAAATTAAGAATCTCACTTTTGACTTATTGAACTCTGCCCTATATGTATCCATGTAACATTCTTCAGATTATCTGCATTGCCCTATCCTTGCCACCAGGCAGCACCGGTCACTTATGATTTGCCTACGCTAACTGTATTACTATGACCAATGCACTAATGTTCAGTGAGCTTACACAATATCTAGTGTATTTAATAACTACAGCACAAAGCGTATGTATAGTCAAATAAACTTGTCCTGTCTACTATGTCTTAAATTTTAATAGCTCAAAAATAATACATTTTAGGGAATTACTCACACACCGAGCCCAACATTTTACTTTCTGAGAGTCTGAGACAAACGGTTAAAAACTTTTACATTAAACATGAGACTGCCTTCCATTATTTATCAGTACTCTCCATGGCTTGGTCAGCTCCAAGATCGTTGTCGTTAACATGATTCATATCAAAAGAAAAATGTTGTTATAGCTTTTTTTTTTACTCTCATCAAGTCAAAGATCTAACGCCATGCCATCCCATCCCATGCCATGCCATGCAAGCCATGCCATAACAATTAGTGTTGAAGTTTTCCAAAAATTTGATAATGATGAGCAATCACGCATTATACGTTTAACACAGCAGATGAAGTAAAAAAAGCCCCGAGGCGGGCCATTTTAAACCTCAACCAACATACTACAGAGTAGGCACTGCTTATGTTAGGATCGTTCACGTGGGATTCTGATTCTACAGAAGGTATTTAAGTAGGGGTCTTCTTTTTAAAAGTCTATAGATTATGTTTGATCATACGTTCCCCCCGTTTCTCCAACATACAAGTTGGTTAGTTAAACTTAATAAGACTCTCACTCACCATAAATATTTTCTCTCATTCCCATTTAACAACATCGTCGTGCTTCCTTGATTAAATAATGAGAATCGCGCATCCTATCCCATCTAAACTAAATGGGGAGTATCATGAAATTATTGCCTAAAAAAGCTTTGTAAAAAAGGCACACTTGAAAAAAAAATAGAATGGGAGAAGGATACGTACAAGTAGTATCAGTAGAACGAGTAGCATATATATCATACAAGGGAAAAGGTGAAGCTGCCGAAAATACTGAACTATCAGTGCTGATACACACGACACACCGCACCGTTGTGGTTACTCGACAGTAGGCAATAGACAGTATTTTTATTATTATGCTGTCAGACTTACTCAAGCTGCCAGTGATATCTGCATCCTCAAGTTGATAATTATTAATACAAAATGTGAATACAAAAAAAAATCTCCCATGAATGCCTACTCATGTTTAATTCCATTCCAACTCCTCCCAGATTTTGCAATTCATAAAATGTCTAATTATGAGTAAACACACATATGAGATGAAAGGACAATAGAAGAGAATTTTAAGGCAGCGACGACACACAGACAAAGTCAAGAGACAACAAAACAGTACGGAGAAGAAGAAAAAGAAGAAAAGGAAGAAGAAGAAGAGAGTCGCTCGCGAGGCACACTTATTGTGCAAAACAGTAGAATATGAATAAGAATGTTGCTTTTGCTATTTTTTTTTGTCTTTTTGCTTTTGAATAACCAACAAGGGAAAAAATATTTTCTCCTCATTTTACAGTCGAAAAAACTTTCCAGAGACGAAGAATAATTTCGAGGATAATTTCATTTCATTGAGCAAATAAATACATTATATCTGCCGTCAGTGCCGAACAGATATATCATGAACATCGTGCGGTCATTTTAACTGCCGAAGGATAGATATGTACGTAGATACCTATAGGTGCCTACAATTACAATACACATGTTTATATAAGCACATTTGGGAAGTAAGCATGAAGCTGGGTGCTACATTCATACATTTGAATTATGAATCACACAGTTTAAGTGCAGGCATACGTGCCTGCATAACGTAGCTTTGGTTTTGGTTATTTGGTTTAATGAATGAAGAGACTTATATGTCACAGATCTTCGGCGTGGCTTCAATGAAAAGAAAATTGAAGTTGAAGACTCATTTTTCTCACGAGTCTACGACATTAAAATTATCCTAAAGCTCAATGTACACGTATGTATGTAGCCCAGAGACTACGGAGTGAGAAAAAGATAAAATTAAGAGGAAGCCGAAGCCGAAGCCGAAGCAGAAACCGAAGCTGAAGCGCATATCATTCATTTTCATTTAAATCTCTCCCCTCATTATCACCATTACCCATCTCTACCACCATCAACACATTAGACACTGAGCAAGAGCATCCAACAGCTCAACAATGTGATTAACTTTCATCGCCTACAACACAAAGGTAGGTACCTAGGCTCATTGCATTGTGGGGCAATGATGATATTCATAAAAAATATTGTCATTCTCAAATTTTCTGCATACTGTAATAATTACCAACTGACTCACTGACTGACTGACTGACGCACTGCACTGGCAATTTCCTCCATCTCTCTGTAAACTTGATTGTGTATTAAATTTATTTCCCCTGATTTTCACATTAAAATACCAAAGCTCAAAAGCTAATGAGCAATAAGCTCTGAGCTGTTAGCTTTAGCAGTAGTGCATTTTTCTGTACAGAATGGAGTGCCGCCATAGCAAATCAAAATCTTTACATCTTGGCTGTTGAACAAGTTCGGAAGATTGTGGCTATGGCT
>JAQFZC010008354.1:0-10263 GCA_034695205.1 Dicyrtoma fusca | reverse complement strand
TGGCCCAAGTCCAATCCCAGCTTACAAGATCTGTCAAGCAAATCCAGCGTCCCCTTAATGTCATTTTGACGCAAGACCCAACAAACAGTTTTTCACTAACGTCTTTGTTCAAAGTGCAAACAGCATTTTTACTACTTTTGAAGAGCGCAACTATCAGTTTTACTAGATTTGAAAAGTGCAAGCGAATACCACTTTTGCATTTTTGTGTTGTTGGGACTTGGGTGAGAATGACACTAAGGGGACACTGAGCTTGGGACAGAATGATTTTAGGCGGGGACTGGACTTTGGGCAGAATGGATCTTGAGCGACGATATACACTTGTAGCTCCTCTGTGCTTCCGCTCTCCTGTCAAACTGCTTTGAGTGGGTCTATCTTTTGGAGGGAGTTGAAAGGGAAAGCCAAAAGGCTGGTTCTTTGAAATGATCATCCAATATATTGTTTGACATGACGGTGCCCGGGTCCATGTATGTAATGATATGATTCCGCTGCTCTCTTCCTACATCTCGTAAAGACTACAGATCGACCTCCTGTGGCCCAACTGGGAGATCAACAAAACCAACTGAATCAAATTAATCTCTCTGAAGGCTCTTTTCACCAACTGAGCCTCCTTCCATAAAATTGAGTCGGAGCCTGGCAGTTAGACGGCAGAGCCTTTCCTTTCTCCTGTTTCTCTTTTTCTACCAAATTAAATCTTTCTCTCAACTCTTAACGAAATCCCTTGATTTTTGATCATGCCGCCATCCTCCCAGCCCGTCATCTCCCACCCACCTCCCTCAAATCTCCATCTCCCTCCTGTCTCCTGGCCCATCCGTAAATATTTGTCCAGAGGAATTAAGCGAATGATCAACCTCAATCCGCGTGTCAGTTGCCCACATGTTTCTGCCATTCCGTAGATCATCCTCATCCGTAATTGGCCTTCCATTGAGACAAGTGGGAGTAAAGGAGATGGAATGATAGTAATTATAAATGTAGGGACAATTGTTGGGAATTACAAAGCATTTATCGGCCATTAAAGGGAGGGGAGTGTGAGGACTGAGGGAGAGTTTAGTGGGAGCTTAACTTAGTGCGACGCTACACTTCACAGCTCATCTCATTTAATGACGAACATAAAGAAGCTCAATGGATAAAGATAAAGGCAGAGTCTTCT
Organism: Dicyrtoma fusca; assembly: GCA_034695205.1. Lineage (NCBI taxonomy): Eukaryota > Metazoa > Arthropoda > Collembola > Symphypleona > Dicyrtomidae > Dicyrtoma > Dicyrtoma fusca. The sequence continues at coordinate 9,116 of JAQFZC010008354.1, read as the reverse complement.
TTATCAAATCATTCCCTTTTCTTCATCAATTCCGTGGAGCAAGAGGACGAGGACGCATGCACCCAGTTCTCCTCTTCGGGAGAGAAAAATCCCGGCTCCGTCTTTCTTGCAACCTTCCGCAAGAAAACAATTCGTGTTTTTGGAAGAAAATAAAAAAATATCTGGTGATAAAATGTAATAACCGCTCTCAAAGCACCGTCCTATCGATGCCACACCGGCAGCCCAGCACTTCAAACATTTTGTGTTGAATAAGAAAAGTTGCTCTCTGGCATCTCGGGCGGTATGTAGCTTCCCTCCTGTCGGAGCAGTAGTAGGCATAGAAATAAAATAAATGTGAATATGTGGAGGAGTTGTTGAGGGGAAGGAGAAATGAGTTACTAGTCGAGAATGGGGCAAAAGTAAATGTGTAAATCACTCAGGAAGAGATTCCTGGAATGTCGTCGTATCTCTTCTCTCAGCCATTAAATTGCGAATTCTTTCGCTCGTCCCATTCGCCAGTCTAGTAAATGCACATTAGCACGGAGTACGAACAACCAGCGACATTAGCAGCAAACCAATATGGCAGAGACGCAACTTTCCACTCCATTTACTTTCACATTACTCACCACTAATTCAATAATATCATTTCCAAGTAATAACAACAACAACGACAACAACAACAACAGCACCCTCACTTCCATTCTAACCCGTCATCTGTCCTATTCGTCACACAACCCACAACAACGGCATTCCACAAAAACAAATTAATTTACGATCAAGTATTTAGCAAAAGAGATAAAACTGTCCCTGTGCCCTTTGACAAACAACTACCCAGTGTCCACTCCACCAACAAAACCGAGTCTTTACAGTGTCCTACGTAACTTGATTTTTTTAACAAACAAATCCCAATTGCCGTCGAACGACTTCCAAAGTAAAAATGAATACACTCACACACTCTAATAAGTTAGACATGAAAGTGAGTGCAGCTACAACTTTGACGAAAATGATTCCCACGCCTCCTGAGAATTGTACTCCTCACTTATTTATGTCAAATAGTATTTTTTTATTTTGTTCGGGAGCATTCGGACTATATTGTAGATTGATTCATAATTTCAGTTTAGTGTTCAATAATAAAGTTGGTTTAGTTATTTCGTCAGTTTAGCGGAGTTCCTTTCAACAGTAAATATAAGTTTAGTATGTTTTTGTTGCAACAGTAACCCATCAAAATCGGTTATTCGAATAGAAACTACAGTAGTGTTTTTAACCTGTTGAAAAGTTTAAAGAGAACGAAAAAAGGTTCTCTAGTAATAGCCTTCTATTGCTAATAAAATTGATTGTGGTTTTAGCTAACTAGTTTTATTATCAGTTAAATAAGCAATAGTTCAAGTCCACTATCTAGAATCAGCGAATTAGGTATTCGAGTCGATCAAATATTTTAGCCCATAAGACGAATTAAAAAAATCAATAATTAAAAGTGTACTTATCCAACTATCAATTTCTTTATTTTTTGTGAAACCCATTCTAGTGTTTATGCTACACATGAGCACACATGCTTTCAGAATCAAAATGTTATGAAACTAATCTGTCTTGGCAATTTTATATTAAAAACTATGCTGCAGTCGAAAATTACGCCTATCCTATCCCGACACATATGGCCGTAGTGAATAAATTGAACTAGGTCAGCTTCTTCAGTCACGATAAATCGACTGCCCGACATTCGGGTGATGGAATGGTGGTGTGGTTCAAATAGTCGTTTTTAGAATGAAAATCGGGCGTTATTGTCCGATGACGGGACGATCTCCCGCCCTGAGAAGAGGGCATTATGTGAGCATAATGGAGCTAGACACCTACACGCATAAAGTTGGAATTAATGGGCGTCGGAAGGGCAGGAGTGTGGAGGGATGAGCTTACTCTGCACTCTGCTGCACTGTCGGGGGAAAGCCTTCCCACACTAATCATTTCCTCCTCTCCACAAGACAAGTACGCAGATAGGAGACGACACTTTTTTATACTCCATCTCAGAAGAAACAATAAGTTTTTTCATCTAACAAAAGTAGTTTTGTCCTTCAAATGTGTTTCTCATACACACAGATCCCCACCACGGACGATAAATCCATACGCCCAGGCAAGGCAGACAATCATAAAATTACAAGAAGCAGCAAAACAAAAAAGGAAGATCTTTGGACGTCTTTCACACAGAGCCAAGACTTTCCTTCCATGCATTGCACTGGTGGTTTAGAAGGGAGTAAAAAGCTCATCATTTCAAGATTACTTTTTACGTTGAGCGGATGACGGGAGAATTTGTACCTAGATTTTGATTCCTGATGCAGTTCCTACACAGGACAGCCGGGTGAGATGAGGGACGTACAAGTGACTTGTAGGTCCGGTCTGTCTGTGGCTCGCAACTTGGACTGAAGGGAAGATGTGGTGGAGGTGTAAATGAAATAAGTCATAGAGCGGAGTAACCAATAAGCTGGGCTGGCAAGGAGGCTTTTACGACGTCTGCCACTCCGTATTCCGAGGGTGTTCGGTGTGTTGAGGTGTGGACGGTGGAGTGGAAGCGGCGGAGGCTGACGAAGTCCTCGCATTGTGGTCACTGCGATGGCGAGTTGATTGGAGATGAGCTTTTACAACTTCGCCCTCCTTTCCCCGCCAATCCTCTCCTCACAGACAGACTCAAATTTTATCCTTCGCTTCATTTGTGTCTTTGGATGCGGATTCGGATCCTATTTCCAACCACACCAACAACCGCACCAGGATCATCCAGTCTTATTAGAGAAGAGCGTCTCGCGCTCCCTGGACCGAAACCTTCCCATCATAAGACACTAATACACCCGCACTTGACATGAGGATCACGTTCACAGAAACCTTCAAGTCACCTTCTCACCCGGTTTCCTCCCATCTTCCCGTCCTTCCCCGGCCCATACGCTTCTCCCCAATTTATCCCAGAAATATCACATTAGTGTACATATCCCAAGGGAATTCATCCTTCAAACGGATATATTACGCTATATTTTCAATAAGTCACAATACTTCTCGTCCCGCCCTCCAAAACTCCAATCTAATGCAATCTACGGAGCACTTTCACCTAAAACTATTTATTGTCTCGGAAGGGACGGGAACAAAGGCCGTGAGGTGAGCCTTTGTTTGCACTCAGCAGGGAGAACAAACTCGGATGCATTTAACTTTTTATTTAAAATCTTCAAAGCTACTCTCCAATCCCATCCCTTTCACAATTCCAAAGATTCACAACTATGGCTCTTTCGTCATCCCATCATTTTCCCCACGAGTCTTTAGATCATAAGGAAGGAGAAGGGAAAAAATACAATTCCTATTGTTAGCATAGCATAGGTACGTGCTTTTGGGCGAAGGATGCCTATTGGGCAATATTTGCATATAACAACAAAGGTGGAGAAGTAGTTTTAAGTTTCCGTCCTTATGCACGCGGCTAACTCAACTGCTACGTGCATAGGCGTCCAAGGAAAGTAAGAAAAAAGGACTTTTCGTGTCTCCGGTGGCATGGAGGGAACGTAAATGGAAAAAACCGTGCATCGCCGTATTGACGCTGGGAGTAGAGAGCTAATGACTTGGCCTTTGCCCATGCAGTCGACCCGCCAGGCATTTTCCACAGTTCAAAAGAATTTCAAAGTATATTCAGACGGAGGGAGGCTACGGCTGGCATCTTCTATCCTGTATTTCGTGGGTGAAGAAGCATTCTCACCCAAGTCCAGCATTTTCTTGATGCCATTTTCACGCAATGTTGTATTTAATTTAAAAGTAAACACTGTGCTCTTAAGCTTCTTTTAGCGGTTTTACTCCCTACATTGAAAATTAAAAGCATAAACGCCAGTTTATGCTTTTTCCATTTTTAAAACCTTTAGGCAGCAGTTTCACAAAAAAGTGCAATTAACATTTTTGAAAAAGTTTTACAATGAAATTTACCAGTAAAACGACTTGCTACCTAGTTTTTTAGTGGGAAAAAGGGGTCTCTACTCTTTTTACATTGGCCTAAGTAAAACGTGGGTTGGTGAGACTTGTTGAGAGTGACACTGAGGAGATGCTGGACTTGGGTGCGAATGCTTCTTCGGTGTGTTTGTGGGAAGGAGGGAAGGTATCCTTTGTGTGTGTGGCTGGTTTTGGGGAAGAAGGAAGCGAAGGTAGCTGGAGAGTTACGCTCTGTTGTGTACGTATTGTAGTTTGGAGAAATTGTTTCTGCGCCAGAGAAGATATAGAGGCGTATCGGAAGAACAGATGTGCTTCGTCTGCACGACGGCAGTAATTAATGGAAAAAGTGAGAAAACTATCCTTGCCGGCGAATTATTCCATGTGAACACTTGTTCTCTCTTGCCACCAAGAAATCCCGACTCCTCGTCTTATCGCTACACCGCCTTCGCTCTCTTTCTCTCTTTCTCTCTCTCTCTCCCTCCCTCCTCCACGTCTACCGAGATCCGCTGTCTCCTCTATTTTATATTTTTCTCCGGAGTAGTTCAGTGGAGAAGGGAAGGATTGGCGCAGAGATACATCAACAATGCTCTTTACATTCAAACTCACACAACTTTCCCCGCAGTCGCCTTATACTCCACTAATAGATTATAAATACTCTTTTCTAAGAACCTCCACAATCTGTTGTTTACGCAATCTGCTCAGAAACAACATTTTTCTTCATTAAAATTGAGATACTGGAGTGTGTCTGCTGGATTCAATCTACGGGAAACCAACTCAAAATTGTCCAGAGGTCCACAAAGAGACTGCGGGTCAATTAATAATTAACAGATGCTCTCCCCTTTTTATTTCATACGGCTATGCTGGGAAAAAATAAATAGAATTCCTTGGCAAAAATGTTTCTCGTATCTCGGTATAAATTGCCCGAATAATTATTTGTAGGTACATACACCTCCATCTTTTTTCATCAGACGAGAAGAAGACTAGAAAGAGAATCGATTTCCAGAGTTTCTGAAGGAGTCTTAGTGCATTAGCAGTTCTTTGTATCAAGGAGCTAAGCCAGCTAAGAATCCTCAAGTCTGTATCTCAATTTCAATTTATTTTTCTTGGTTTCCCAAGTCCTGCAAAAGCTAAGAGCGGGCTTGGCTTTTCCTACACTTTTTATGCGATCTTATAGGTAGATTACTGCCCACAGTTATTAGAACATTCTAGATTTTACGGATAGATTGAGAAAAATAGAGCAGGGCGCTTCTACATTACTCTTACTGCATAAAACGAATGCTAGACTTCTGGGTCAATCCTTCGTTTAAGTCTAGTTGTAATTGGAGGAAATCTGAGAAAACTCAAGTCTGAAGAAGCTAAATGCGAAAATGTTAGTGAAAGTGAATGGCGGAAGTTGTGATTTAATAATTTTATTGGTCTTGCTAACTGGTGGGCTGCTGGTGATATTTGTGAAAGTGGAGTCCTTCCATGCATGTGTGTGTGTCTAGTGGGACTGAAGTGGAAGGTTATTAGTAATAATAAGCTGCGTACATAGTTCCTGGGAGTGAGTATCGGTTCTCGGTGAGGTTCTTCGGTTGAATGGGTGGAGAAGTCTTCGTCTAACTTTCCTCGTTCACGGGAGCCTGAGATGGAAGCCAGTTGCATGATATGTGCAGACAAGTGAAGCCTCTCTAGTCATTATGGGATTTACGAGGATGAGAGGAGAAGTTGTAAGAACTAATTACCCGACCGCAGATAGGAAGCAATTAAGAAGAATTATTAAATTCTACCTCCTTTAAAGTCTCAAGTGCCCCTTTAATAATGGGAATGAAGGCCCACATTTTTCAACAACTTATTGCCGATGAGACTTATTTCTAAATTTAGAAGCCAAACCATAACTTGGGCAAATACGAACGATAAGTAGGCTTTTCTTTCCGCCCAAACTTTATCTTTCCACCACCGCATCCCCATCATTACTCACAAGAGTGATCAACTCATTCGGCTATAGGTGTATGCAACAATGCCTGTACAGATATACTTCTGTCTAATTAATTATATTGACACATTCCAACCAGAGTAGAAATCATACTATAATTAAAAGAGATCCGTACAACGTAGTACAAAGCCACTTTATTGAGTGAAAGCCCGTGGTTAGAGATTGAAGTCTTTAAAATATGATGAAGTGGATGTTTTAGTAGGAAGAGAAGAGTGAGGCAGTGTGGCATGAAGACTCTGTTATAAAATTAAGGACTCTTGAGATTGAATTGACCCCGAAATGATATTGACAGTGTGCTCCATTCTCTTGCATGAGTTCCTGGATGGAAGTGCCGAGGAAGTGAATAAACGTCCGATAGGCGGACGAGGAGAGAACAAAGTCAAATTCCAGTCACTTTCCCCTTCACACCCGACACAGAGAACAGACTGGAGAAAGTCATTTGTTGCAAGTCCCTTCCGCACCATCGCCCTGGCTTATGCGTCTTATGTCCTTGGCTTATGAAGTGACAGGAATTGCAAAGGCTGGATGCTCTCGAGTTAAACTTTGATAAAATTCCACTTTGTTCCCCATTGATAGCCATTGATGGTGTCGTTGGACAAGTTGCTTGCATGTGTGCCGCAGAGCGGAGGAGGTCGATATGTTGATTTGTGCGGTGAAGGACTCAGTGAGGAGAAGAAGCGTGCAAGGGAGCCGAATCTATTTCAACTTCCTCGCTTTCCCATCTCACCTACATTTCCACACCCACACAAACTCCACACCTTTCCCGTATTGTCTTCTTCCTTCCACGCTCCACAGACACACAGTCCAAGAATCAACGGGGTGCTGCTGCCAAGCCTTCTTCAGGTATCAGTGGCGGCTCTTGACAGTGTGGAAGTGTAGGCACAGCACACACTAAAAAATATTTTAGTTTCTCCAATTCATGTTTTCAAAAAGTGTCCTTCTCAAAAGTTTACTTGTAAAAAAAGTCCTCAACTTTGAGAATCATCTTTCACAAAAGGTCATTTTAAAAAGTGTGCTTTTAAATAAACTTAAGATTTTGAAAAGGCGTTTTCAAAAACCCTAATTTTATAAAATGTACTTTTAAAAAACTGAAGATTTTGAAAAAAAGTTTCAAAAACCCTGATTATATAAAATGTACTTTTAAAAAACTGAAGATTTTGAAAAAGGGTTTTCAAAAACCCTGATTTTATAAAATGTACTTTTAAAAAACTGCGAAGATTTTGAAAAACCTTTTTTAAAAATTTGTCGTTTTGAAATTTGTTTTTCATACAAAAATATGTAGGTAAGTTTGAAAGGACGTTAGAAGAAGTTGCTCTTGCAATAAATAATGCTTTTCTTTCTAAGGATTTTGAAATTCGGATTAGTTTATCTGGAGTCTGGACTAGATAAGTTGAATCTGGAAGATCTGATCTAGACAGCTGCCTACACTCTCCCTGTAGCTGGGACCGCCACCGTCAGGTAAATGTACCTAACGTCTTTCATTCTAGCTCATCTTCTTCATAGAAATGTATGGACTTTGAAGCTAGCATGAAAAGATGCAGCACATGAGTTAAAGTAACTGACTCTTCGAATGAATTATTCATGGGAATGCAGTACATACTAATTTGTACAGCCTTCCTTCACTGCTGTCATTCTGTCGTGGTTTAGCCTGCTTACACGCTCATTATTTAATGAGCTCAAATATTCTTGGAAATACTTGGAAAAGGCTGAGAGCCCACTTGAAAATAATCTATTGGGGGAGTTGGATTGTTTCTGCTGTCTTAAAATTCCTCGTTATCCTTATCGCACAATGCTCCCCTTTTACAGGAGTCTCAATCCTCCATGTCTTCCAACTTCAACTCCAACTCCAGACGTTACATTCGGATTCTATGGCTAACTTCCCCACTACGATCCTCATGATACGATAATGCGGTAAATAATGGACGGGGCTGATGAGAAGCAACTTGAGTGCATAGGCTCCGTCGTAGACATGTCTGGCTAATGCAAGATCTCGACTAACTAGTAAAGGAAAGAAGACGCCGAAGATGAGCCAGCCAAGACGGTGGGTTTTATATTTATGACGCAACCTTTCTTTCTTTATTGCAAAGTAGAAGCACATTTGAGATTGTGGTTTAAAATGAAAATTCCCTCCAGTCGCTTCCCCTTGTTCTGGGAAATACTAATAATAATATGGGGCGGAGATGGAAGAAGAAATTAACGGGCTCATGCCGATGTATTGGCTTTTTTATGGGAGACAAGTCAGTCATAAGACTCAGTGATATCTTTGATGTTTGTAAATACATGTGTGCGAGCGGATCCTGCCCTCCACAAGACGGAGCCTGCCATATTTCCCTTTGCTGGGACGACAGGAGAGATTTGCACATGTTTGGGAGATCCTTGGAGTGGAAAAGACTTTGGCTTATTAGCATGTAAACGTAGGGAGGATGGACCCATTTCACTTTGCACTGGAGATTAGCTTTAAGAAGCCAATTTAAAATCCCTGTAGATTAATAAGATGGTGGAAGAAGATCGGCTGAGCAAACATTTCCTTTCTTCCATCCTCATTTCGTACTTGTGTAGTCGACGCTATTGTGAACAGCTTACAAGGCTCAGGAATGTCCTGGCGCTTACATAAAAAATCAAATTATAATAAAAATAACAGTTATATTTTAGGGTCCAAAAGAAGATGCAAGTGAATCTCAGTTTTTATGTCCGCCATAGAAAATCTTTCTTTCATCTTCTCACATCCACCCTCAGATGTAGAACAGTTTCGCATTCATTATCAGGCTCCTTTCGCAGCTGGAATCCAAGGATCTCCCGCCCATTCAAAATACACACAACTCACTCCAACACGAATCTGTTCTATTGGTCAAGCGGTCAGCAATTCTTACTTTCAGTTTTGATTACGAGGCATTACCCATTACGAAGTATTGCCCCTCCAAAACCAGTCCATTTACAAGAGACAGAGTTGTTCAATCAAACTGGATTTCTGTCTAACATTAATAACTTTGTTCCAGACAATCCCTGTAATACTACAGAACAGTACTTTTAAAATAGGGAAACGTTTCCAAAATAAGCTCAAGGCGTTTTAACCTTTTCGCAACGGCACTGTACTTAGTTTTGAATATTGTTGATGTTAATTTCTAGATTTTGACCTTTTGAAAGTGTTACTTACTAGTTTTGACCGTTTTGAAAAAGTGTTATTTACTAGTTTTGACCGTTTTGAAAAAGTGTTATT
>JAQFZC010008353.1:0-10265 GCA_034695205.1 Dicyrtoma fusca | reverse complement strand
CTGAGAGCAGTGCAACTGTAGTTCTAATACAGTTTAGATTTATATTGAACTCTCAAGTATTCTTAAGTGCACAACTGGTTATCTACATTTTGAAAAAAGTTTTACCAACGTTTAGCGCAATAAATAGTACTAATCATTAGATTGGAAAAAGAGAAAGTTGAACATGCATAGCTTCCATTTATTGTCAAAAATACCAGCATACTGCTTGTTTTGACAAATAATAATGCTTAAAATGTTTTGCATCTTCAAAACCAGCGTAATCAGTATATACCACATGTATAAGTACTTTCCTATGATCAGATAATTATAAAAAGTCGTATCTACGTTGTGCAAGCAGGAATGTTCTATTCTACTTTTACCGGATTCTAGAGATACATAGTTTGAGGCCTTTGTATTTACACTGTATTCAGTCTTCAGACCCCCAGATTTTGCATAGATTGTACGGAAAGGATGTGATGTGATCATGTTAGTGGGATGGTGAGGGCCAAGCCAAGCCAAACGAAGGAAAGTGTATGAAAGTCTGTATAAATTCTGGTGTCTAGCAAGACAAGACAAGAGAGAGAGAGAGAGAGGGACCAGCGAGACTTTGGTAAAGAAAATGTTCTAAACTTTCTTAAATAGGAAAATCTAATTTCCTCCATCTTCCACCTTTCTATACTTTCTCCGTCCTTTCACACACTTACACTGTCTTTTCAGTTGCTTCCCTGTGCTGTATGCACTATGTATTCATGGGGGTTTATGCTGTAAATGTGTTTCAGGAGTTTGCCCCTTTTCTCTTTTCTATTCGCTTTCCTTTTTACTTTCACTTTCCGTATCTTAGTCACACGTAGTTTGAGGGGTGAGGACTGTAAACTGTAACTATTTTTGAATTCTACATCTTTGCATAGAAGCTATGTTTTCTTGCCTTTCTTTTGCTCGGATGGTACTCCCTCTGCTGCCTTTGAATATGTAGTGCCTTCTAGTGTAGAAGGTCTTCTCTTGTAGCTTAAAGAAGCACAGTGACGCATATTTGGGCGTCACACGGTTGAGAGCAGTAACACATTTTAGAATGACTTAAGCGTTTTGCGCATTTTTCTAGTGTTTAATTCTGGAAATTACTTTTGTCAAAAATGTCAAAACAAGTAAATAACACTTTTTAAAAACGGCCAAAATTATTAAATGACACTTTTAAGAACGGTCAAAACTAGTAAATTACACTTTTCCAAAATGTAGAAAACTAGTAAATAACACTTTCAAAAGGACAAATATTGAGAAATTTCGATTTTCAAAAGCATCCAAAACTTAGTAAATTACCTTTTTGAAAAGGTTAAAAAGTTGTATTTTTTCGAATAAAAACCAAATAAATCCAATTAAAATAAAAGATCATTTTTACTTGATACGGGTTGGGAATGAAATTATTTCCTTTTGTTGTGTTAATGTAATTTACATAAACGATTGGTCTTAAATAGAGAACTAATCGTTAGTCTTTACTACAAATGTCTTTTTGCCCCTTCGTCTACAAACCAAACTATGTATGTTTGAGTGCGTGAATGCTGTAGTAGTACATTTGCGGTTTATCGTCAAGAACACTACGTTAGTTTTAGTAGAAGCGGAGTGCGTGTGCGTCTGGCCCTCAACGAGAATGCAATGCGTGAAATAGTCTGTTTTGTGGTCTGTAACACAATTGGAATTTAAATGTTAGCTTCACACAGCACTACTGTCAAAAACCTGGGTTCTGGGTTCCAGCCTCAAAACTAGTCACACTAAAACTATTGATGTTCCACTTAAAATTAGATATATTTCTTCATGAAAAACCAGGGACCAATGGCTATGCGTATGTTTTATTATTTTTGCAATGACACCAGAAATCCATAACAAATACATTTTCTAATTTTTTATTTATTTCTACACCAGCTGGCTGGTTCTGTCAATCTGCGTTACCTACAAGTCCAAAAACGGGACAGTTATTTTTAAACGGCGTTAAGATATCCGGAATATCTGAATACTTTTTCTTTATTGACAAAACTTTAACTTCAAGAAGGAAATTTTGTAATACCGAAACGTTATTTTAAATTGTGTGAAATACAGAATTCAAATTAAGTGGAACGAATCCCTTACCAACTGAGAGTACATATGAGCTCTTTGGACTACTTTAGCATTTAGTAGGGATGTTTATTTGGATTTGGATACTAATGTGCCGGTCGCTAAGCGTTGAATGCTGAATGATCATTTCCTGCAGAAAAGTGGGAATGTCACGTAGACAGAAAATAAGGGAATACAGAATAGACTGGCGTGCTCCTGGTAATATACGAGGCAGGATGTATGTATGCATATGGTAGGTATTTATATATGGACTCACATAGTAAAATATTACAATACTACGGCATATAAGGTCAACGCCTAGGCTTAAGAGACAAATTGGAGCATTTGAACTAATTATTACATTTTTTAATTGGAGTTTATTTACCGCATAATTATTATTAAGATCAGGTTATAATCTGCATTTTTTACAATTACCGTGATACAGATAAATTGCTACAATGTTTATCGGAAAATGAATGAAAAGGTACATAGGATTTTTCTACATCATGTAAATACCACACTATGAACCATTTCAAAAACATGTTAATATGACATTTTGCATATTTTCAAAAACATGGAAATATGAAATTTTGAACCTTTTCAAAAACATGGAAATATGAAATATTGAACCTTTTCAAAAACATGTAAATAGAACATTTTGACATTTTCTAAAACACGTAAATAGGGCATTTTGTACCATTTCAAAAATACGTAAATAGGACATTTTAAAAAACATGTAAATAGGACATTTTCAAAAACATGGAAATAGGACATTTTGCACATTTGCAAAAGTACGTAAATAGGACATTTTCAAAAACATGTAAATACGACATTTTTCCGCTTTTTAGACCCATAAAACTAACGTGCCCATCAACGTTTTAAAGCATGTAAAAAGAACAATTTGAGTTTTTTAAAAGGTCTGTATGAAGCATGTAAGCCAACAGTTCAGTGGAACATTTAGAACGTTTTGCATCTCACGTTCTGAAATCAGGTAGTTTAAGCATTTAAAAATTGCTAAATCGTTGTTGTAGTTTGGAGTTTTTGGTGTTTTTCAAAAACTGCAAATAATAGACAGGTAGTTTTTTGCCTTGGTTCCTTTAAATTACGTTGATAAGTTTCTAAAAATAAATCCCCTTGTACTTTTGACACAAGTCAAATTGCCTCTTAAGCCTTGAGCTTTGAGTTAAGTATACCTACATACACATGCGAATTCTCCGTCGATTACCAGAACCAGCGCCAGCAGTCCAGAACCAGAACGAGAGAAGCACTCAGTAAAAGGGCGGCCGCCCCTGAGAACGGAGAAGAAGATGCCGCTGGAGATGGAAAGCTTTGAATGTAAAGCGTCTGGCTTTGAATGTAAAGCAGAATTTTGCGCATGATGATGTAATGTAGTGTACATTAGAAGTACGTGGTTACTTTCCAAGTCGACGTTTCCAAGAAAGTGCTGCGTCCGGACATGTACTTTCACCTTACACTCGATATTCCATCCAGAAGAGACCCACCCGTCCAACTACAAACAAGATGCAAGCTTGCAAAATCTCCCCACAGAAACATTTATAAAGTCTATAACACCATCACATAATACAGAATACCAAATGAGCACCCAAGCTTCTTTCAACCGAGCCAGCTAGGCCAATGCGTGCTGAATGCTTTCACTATACAGTCGTTGCTTTCTTTCTCTTTCTCTGTCTCTCCTCTGCTACCCGTACCGTAAGGGGCATCTCATTTATTATGCGGAAATTTTAACTTTAGTAAAAATGTTAAGTATCCCTTTGGCAATAAGGAAAAAATATTTTGCAAATTTTTAAAACATCCAAGAAAGTACCAACTTTCTTTTTTCAATATATGGGAACATTCCCTAATTTTTGTGAAACGTGTTGTGAGCATTCGAAAAAGAACTATAATTCACAAGTCATAGCTAAGAAGCTTAGCTTGGACTTTAGAGCTTGTCAAATATTACTTTAAGGTTTCACAACTAAGCCATGATGTTAAAACTAGTCGTATTTTTGTTCCCCATTGTATGAAAGTTTGAGGTAATGTTTGAAAGTTCCCTGGAGAACTTGTAGGGGAAAATGCTGGGTTTTATTGCAAGAAGGAGGAAAAAGGGATTTAGACTTGGGAGCAATAATAATTTCCTCGATAAAATGAAGAAACATGAAGGAGCAGTAAATTTGCACTCTATAATTGGCTCCATTCCTACTCCCATTTCCCATGGATTATGACAGCGGAAACTGCATAATCTCCTATCTGCCAGCTGATTTACATTCCCTAAATTCTTTATTTCGTCTTTGTATGCACGTAATTTGTATTCTTCTTCCGCCAGACGGATAATGGAGTGCAAATACCATTCTATAGATATGTGAGCTTTAAAGATACGGGATACGCTCAAACATACCTACATAGAAATAGGTACATACTTTAAAGGAAGGGCTTAAACAATAAATCTATAAGCGTGGTATGTGTATACTAGGCCTCCGTATAACCGTGTATAGGTTATTTTCCAAATAAGGGCTATTACTGTACTTGTGCGCATCTCTAATATTTTTGAAGTAATATTTCTTTGTAATTACTTGACACTGGGAAATTAGTTAATTAACTAGCCTGTCTTTTCCTTTGAATTCTGGACTGAAACTGAGTTTGTTTTATGCATTTTTGTAAATTGTCAAGCGTTAAACGCCGTTTAAAAGTTTTACAACTAGAATCTTCTTTTAGTTGTTATACCAGTTATTATAATACAGCACTGTAAAAGCATTTAATACTAATTATTTTGCACTTTCCCTACCTGGCCATTAAAGACCCTCATTTAAAACAAATACAGCAAGTCAGTACTGAACAATCTGTCACTGGTAGAAAATTTTTGCTGAGCAGTGGTTTTAAAAAACAGGGTTCTTAGTGTTCATTTTCTAGCATTCTAGGGTACTTAAAATGCTTGTTAATGTTGAAACAATTTTTCAAAGGTGGCAGTTTAAAACACCTTTTATAGAACAACTATTCGTATGGATTTCAATGTATTAAGAACTTTCTTTTATACACATCTTAAATTACATTTTCTAACCCGCTACGCTAGTACATTCTTTATAGAACGCTTTTTAAATTAAACTATTGTTCCCAATTCAACGTCCTTCGAAAACAGTTTTCTTAGCTGTAATATTAATAATCTAGGCCAATACTACCTGCATTATTTTTAAAAATACTTGAGTGGCGTCAAAATTGGTTTTGGCAAATAAAGCAAACCAATTAACTTTTAAAGTAGTTCGTTTCCGTTTCTTGTCACATTTAAACAAATTTTCTTAAGGTGATGTTTTTTGGCCGAATTCGGAAGGGGCATAGCAGAAAATTTCACCTGTTTTTTTTAGGGACTTTCTTTATAAAGCAATGAATTCCGACATATTTCAGAGTGCCAGTGCTATTGCCGTTCCTTTTCAACTCTTGTACATATTTCAGAAAAGTATGACAGGACCAGAAGCAGATTTTCAGACTTCGATAGCCAAAGAAAAAAGAGATGAATGACTATCTATGTACCTAGAAAGTTGTTACAATCATTGAAACCCAGCAGCGGCCTAGCATCAGGTAGACAAGTTTTGACGTTGACGCAAAAACTGCTGCGTTTCCTTTTTCCGAATTGTGTGATCCCACATTTTATTTTAATATCCTGCTAATCTAACCAGAGATCCAAAAAGCCAAGGGCCTTTCTACATTTATACAACTTGCACAGCTTTCACCTCCAAGAACGTGTATGTATAAGAGAATTTAAATACGGAATTAACATCGTAAGATCTACCTACGTCTGTTTAAAACCTAATTAAGTGTAAGAAGTTCATATTTCTTTCAGGTTTTAAATCTATATAGTTTAATCGACAACTAGAGAAGCAGCTAGACAATATAGGTATGTAGCTTCTCTAAAAGTTCGAATTCGAAGTCGAAAGCCAGAGTCAAAGTGCTTTCTCTTTCAACTTTTTTTTTTGCACAGCACGCAGACAACTTTCAATTTGAATTCATTCCGAATCCAATAATTTTCCTTTTTCCAGGCGTCCACTTAGTCAATTTGTTGCGCTTTTTTATCATCTCCTTCCACGACTTCGACGCGTGTAGCTACTACGCAAAACCTGTAGACTTGGACTGGCGGGCAGTACGTATGTATATATTATGTAGCTTTGCCATTATAGTCGTCAGATATACATAGAGATATAATTCTAACAATTGGTAAAGTTGAAGGAACCGTTAAATTCTTTGTCAGCTAGCGTGACTGAAGAAGCAAGGGAACTATTACAAATCCTTAACCATTAAGCATTAGCAATTGTAGCAAAACATTTGTGTTTAAAACAGCCTATTATTAGAGGCATCTTATACTTTCAAAACGGTCAAAACTAGAATATAAGCCTTTCTGAAGGTCTTAAAACCATAAACTACCGTGATCAAAAAGGGCAAAACTAGAAAATGCCTTTTTTAACAGGATACAAACTATAATATAATCTTGTTAAAAATGTCAAAAGTAAAAACTACCGTTTTCAAAAGCACTGAAAACTAATTAACCGTTTAAAAAAGGTTAAATCCACTTTTGCACGTTTAAAAACAGCTAAATGAAAATAATGCTTATCTTTTCTCAATTTAATTAGTATACATCACACGTATTTACTTTCACTTCGTTCATTCAATATTTAGTTCATTCTGAAGCATTTTTAATTTTTATTCCAAACACGATCCTTTTCAATAACAGCCAAGTACTATAGGTTTAAAACTTTTACAAAAACATGCAAGTAGGACATTTTAACCGTCTTTAAAACATGCAAATACGGTATTTTGAACCATGCAAAAACACGTTAATGCAGATATTTCCTTGCAGACTTTTGTACCTTTTCAAAAATAAGTAAACCTTGCATTTGGACACTCATTTGAATCCTAGTTAAAGACCAGAGCAGATCATCGGAGTTGACTTGAAAGTGCAATAGGTCCTTTTGTACCTTAGGTAAGAAAGCGCCTGCCTCCTTTCTCCGACGCACACTTATCGTTAGTTCTCTCTTATTGCGCTCGTTAAACTTTTTATCTAATTAATTACTGTCACTGTGTGTTAGTCGGTCGGTCGTGTTAAACATCAGAGAGCAGGGACAGAGTCTATGGCACCGCGTGTCTGGTGCTTCTGCCTACTTTGCAGTGGGTGGTGAAAGTGCCCATGTTACGGATTAGTACAGTGTTGAAGTCTATAGGACGCATAAGTACGGATTAAAAAGGTACTTTGGATAGACAATTCTCTCACGTTTTAATTACAATTCGTTTCTGCCTTTCTTTTAAGTCTCTGCTCTACTGTTCTTGAGCCACACAGTTTAGAAGGTGATTTTATTACTTTCTCCTGTATTGGAATTTACCTACGTTTGTAGTGCTGAAGCTGTATGGAATGCAATCAGTATGCTTAGAATTTCAAAAATAGGCTTTTAGCAGATTTTATTAAAAAATCGTTACAGTAGTACAAATTCGTATTTCATACGAGAATAATATTTAAAATTGTAAATTCAATTAAATCAAATTAGGCACTGATTTCGACTTTGAACTCAATCTACGTCATTGTATGAATTCAAACAACGGACGAAAGTCTAATCACATGGACGTACTTCCTTTAAATACGTGCAGCGGCAGTAAAAGTTGGAATGAAAGCCTTGAGCAATGCATTTGGGGAAAGCGCATGTAAAAGTATTAACAATTCAGACTTTCATTTCAAAGTAAATTAGTTTTATTAATCATTCAATGTTTCCAGATATCTCACTTGGCTACAAAAACTTTCATATTTGCTTTAAAAATGCATACACATTTCTATTTTGCCCTTGCATATTTAAGTTGGTACATTCCTATGCAATGCAATTTGCATTTTTTATAGCTTTGCAGACACACAAGACTTCAACGCAAATGCGGGATTTGTAGTATGTTGAAATAATTAAAAATTTAAAATCTTGAAAACCCTTAACAAAGTAACAATTCTTCGAAGAAGTGCATTATAAATAGAAGGGAAATAAAACCGAATTAATTAGTTATTAATGGACTTTCTTACAACACAAAACATCAAACAATATCTTTTAGCCATTTCAAATATGTAATTATTTTAACATTGTGCCACTTAAATAAGTGTATTTATTACCGTTTGCACTTTCAAACGTGGACTTTACATGTGAATAGTTACTAAAGCTTATTTGATTTTTGGCAGAAAAACCAAAAGCGTGCATGTTTTACGCTATTTTAATTCGAAATAAAATTACAGTAACTTACGTTTTCACTTCAAATAATATTTTACAAAATGTTCCGAAAAAAGGATGATTATAAGCCTCATCCGGGAATGTTTTAATTAATTTTCCATCTTTATAAAAACTAATCGTGGCCTGCAGCCACACAGATATTTTAGCAACAGTTCTCCATCTGTTTACCTTATACAATGCCGATACAAACTACAGGTGGCGAAATTATTTTGCAGTAAAATTTAAACAAAACAGAGCTTACGTCTGTCTCTTTAAGTCCTTCCTTAGGGGCAGATTTATTTCGTGGAACTGTATGGCTAAATAATATTTACCGTAGAAGAAACACACTGTCGAGCCAAGCCCACCAAAATGTAATAATACCCATCACTAGTACACGTTTTCATTATTATTTGTACAGCTATTTGTATTTCCTGGAGGTTTGTACTTTCACAACTTTCTCTACTTTCACTAATTTTACTACTTTCTTCATGTTTTTTGATTGGACTCAAAGCACTTTCTGGTACGAATTAGTGTTTGTTTCCTTTTTCGCTTTCCCTTCCCTTCTTTTCACTTTAACGTTAACTTTCACTATGTATAAATATGTAGCACTTGCACATAAGTGATAGGAACTGGAAGGGATTCGAGAGGAGAGATGGATGTAGGCTGGCAGGGACACGACATGACGATGACGGCGACAGCATGAATTATGCCAATCAATTTAGTTAATTATTTTCTCGCATCTCCACACTACACTTTCCTTTCTATCACATTAGCAGAGGCGATGCGAGGCAAAGCAACTCAACGAAACGGTCTGCTTAAGATTCTGTACCGTACATGTCCAGCTAGGAATCAATTCTTTCTACGGTTGCCCTTTTTTAAAATCTAAATCAACAACTAAGAAAGCTAAAAGTTGTTTTTTAAAAAAACTGTTGGCAAATCTAAAATGGGTTTTAAGAAAAAAGGGTTTCAGAAATTGTGTTTAAAGATAAGTGACGGTTTTAAAAATTGGCTTACGTAAACCGTTTTGGCTGCAAAGGAAACGTGGGATCGAAAAACACTTTCTGTAAATTGTTTTAAGTGTTTTGTATTTCTTTAACCTATTTAAAACTGAAAAACCATGAGAAGAATGCTTTCGAAAATATTTGTTGTAGAAATCAGCTCTTTCAAAAAGGTTAAAACTAGAAACTAACTTTTTCCAAAGGAATAGGAGCAAGGTACTAACACTTTCAGAAAGGTCAAAGCTTGAAAACAAACTTCTTTAAAAGCAATAGAAACAAGAAATTTACGCTTTCAAAAAGTAAAAACCAGGAACTGACATTTTCAGAAACATGCAAAACAAAATTCTTTTTTTAAACAAGTTCCAAAACAATAAATTTCCATTAGGTATCAAAAAGATGCAAAACTAAATTGATTTCGGTTTTGAAAAGTTTGAATTTGATTTGATAGAAATTGTAGAAATTCTATTTGTGTAAATTTTGTATGTCTTGGTAACATTGCTTCTTCTACAGTACAGCTTCGGGCTGTGGGCACCAAAATGAGATTTACGGTAGGCGCCAAGCAAAGCTTGTGTACTTTGCTTACTTCTAAGGCTCCTCCACGCTGTACCCTGTGTATGCCGCTATGGTCTAATTCCTTTGCTGTTGGCAGTTCAGTGTTGCCCTGGCATTGGAATTAATATCCTTGGCTGCTTCCCCTGTGTGATGGGTTGGGCTGGGTTCTTTCTTTCCTGGTTGTGTGCTTCGCTCCGTTCCGTTAGGTCTCCGAGTAACTCATGACTCACAATATGTTAGCCTCTGTCTTAGCGTCTAGTGGTGGCAGTGGTGGTCTAGTCTTGACTTGACTTTCACTTGCCCTGCTTTCTTGATCTGTGTGAGTGTCTTTCAAGACTTTCCCTCCCATGACAAACTATGAGGCCAAGAAGTTAACCGTATTAAAGTGGAAATTAATGGAGCGGTAGACAGTTGCAAATTTTTACCTAAAATA
>JAQFZC010008352.1:0-10266 GCA_034695205.1 Dicyrtoma fusca | reverse complement strand
CTAGTTTTGACTGTTTTGAAAAAGTGTTGTTTTCTAGTTTTGACTGTTTTGAAAAAGTGTTGTTTTCTAGTTTTGACCGTTTTTAAAAAGTTTTGTTTTCTAGTTTTGACCGTTTTTAAAAAGTTTTGTTTCCTAGTATTGGCCTTTTTGAAAAATGGTTATTTACTAGTTTTAACCGTTTATAAAAAGTGTTGTTTACTAGTTTTGACCGTTTTGAAAAAGTTAATCTGTAGAAGTAAACACTTTATATAAAGCATTCTTTCCATGGTTTCCCAGTTTCGAATAGGTTAATTTCCATTTCCTGATCTCAAGCACATATAGAGTACTTTAACGACATTTTTTTTAAATGTATGTTTTATCACACATGCGAGCATGCCAAAGCTTAAATAAGTATTTTGCTTCCTTGCTTTTTTGCAACATGCTACTTTAAAAAACTGTGTTATCATAAACTTTGCTGTTTTATATTTTTATAGGAAAAATACAGGTATGCGAAACAATCGCTAGTTACAAGTAAAATCTAAAACCACGTCGGTACATACATAAGACGTAGGTAATATATGTCAGCCTCCAAGAGCATCAAAATTTCTGATTTTTGGAAAATCTTAGCCTTTGATGGCATAGGCATATGTATTTTGTCATTATCATTGGGCTTGACGTCTGACATTAGCACGTAATAAAATAATTGTAGGTACAATAAAGTATAGAGTACACACTCATCACACGAATCACAAGAGCTTCACAGTGGATTGTTTTTCAGGTGATATTTTGTTTTCCATTGTAATTTATCCTGTCCCTGTCCTTGGCCTTTGTCTCGATAAAGAGAAGTCTTAACCACTATAGTAATAAAATTCTAATCAAATTACATATAACAACTTAACACGATATATACCTAGAGCCTACAGCTATGCAAATCTTTCCATTGTACTTAACCTTTTCGAAACGGTAATACACTTATCGTTAGTATTGAATGCTTTTGAAAACAGTAATTTCTAGTTTTTTGACCTTTGGAAGTGTTACTTACTAGTTTTGACAGTTTTGGAACAATGTTATTTACTGGTTTTGACTGTTTTGAAAAAGTGCTATGTATTTACTGGTTTTGACAGTTTTGGAAAAGTGTTATTTACTGGTTTTGACTGTTTTGAAAAAAGTGTTACTTACTAGTTTTGACAGTTTTGAACAAGTGTTATTTACTGGTTTTGACCGTTTTGAAAAAGTGTTATTTACTGGTTTTTACTGTTTTGAAAAAGTGTTATTTACTGGTTTTGACCGTTTTGAAAAAGTGTTATTTATTGGTTTTAACCGTTTTGAAAAAGTGTTATTTACTGGTTTTGACCGTTTTGAAAAAGTGTTTTTTACTAGTTTTGACCGTTTTGAAAAAGTGTTATTTACTGGGTTTGACTGTTTTGAAAAAAGTGTTATTTACTGGTTTTGACTGTTTTGAAAAAAGTGTTATTTACTAGTTTTGACTGTTTTGAAAAAGTATTATTTACTGGTTTTGACTGTTTTGAAAAAAGTGTTATTTACTGGTTTTGACTGTTTTGAAAAAGTGCTATGTATTTACTGGTTTTGACAGTTTTGGAAAAGTGTTATTTACTGGTTTTGACTGTTTTGAAAAACGTGTTACTTACTAGTTTTGACAGTTTTGAACAAGTGTTATTTACTGGTTTTGACCGTTTTGAAAAAGTATTATTTACTGGTTTTTACTGTTTTGAAAAAGTGTTATTTACTAGTTTTGACCGTTTTGAAAAAGTGTTATTTATTGGTTTTGACCGTTTTGAAAAAGTGTTTTTTACTAGTTTTGACCGTTTTAAAAAAGTGTTATTTACTGGGTTTGACTGTTTTGAAAAAAGTGTTATTTACTGGTTTTGACTGTTTTGAAAAAAGTGTTATTTACTAGTTTTGACTGTTTTGAAAAAGTATTATTTACTGGTTTTGACTGTTTTGAAAAAAGTGTTATTTACTGGTTTTGACTGTTTTGAAAAAGTGCTATGTATTTACTGGTTTTGACAGTTTTGGAAAAGTGTTATTTACTGGTTTTGACTGTTTTGAAAAAAGTGTTACTTACTAGTTTTGACAGTTTTGAACAAGTGTTATTTACTGGTTTTGACCATTTTGAGAAAGTGTTATTTACTAGTTTTGACCGTTTCGAAACAGTTTCATTTACTAGTTTTGACTGTTTTGAAAAAGTGTTATTTACTGGTTTTGACCGTTTTGAAAAAGTGTTATTTACTGGTTTTTACTGTTTTGAAAAAGTGTTATTTACTGGTTTTGACCGTTTTGAAAAAGTGTTATTTATTGGTTTTGACCGTTTTGAAAAAGTGTTATTTATTGGTTTTGACTGTTTTGAAAAAGTGTTATTTACTGGTTTTGACCATTTTGAGAAAGTGTTATTTACTAGTTTTGACCGTTTCGAAACAGTTTCATTTACTAGTTTTGACTGTTTTGAAAAAGTGTTATTTACTAGTTTTGACCGTTTCGAAAAAGTTTCATTTACTAGTTTTGACTGTTTTGAAAAAGTGCTATTTACTAGTTTTGACCGTTTTGAAAAAGTGTTTTTTACTAGTTTTGACCGTTTTGAAAAAGTGTTATTTACTGGTTTTGACTGTTTTGAAAAAAGTGTTATTTACTGGTTTTGACTGTTTTGAAAAAAGTGTTATTTACTAGTTTTGACTGTTTTGAAAAAGTATTATTTACTGGTTTTGACTGTTTTGAAAAAAGTGTTATTTACTGGTTTTGACTGTTTTGAAAAAGTGTTATTTACTAGTTTTGATCGATTTGAAAAAGCGAATTTATAGAATTAAAAACTTTTGTATCATATTCTTGTAATGGTTCCCCAGTTCCGAATGGGTTAAGTGTAGCCTAGTTGAATTTCCTTAAGTTTTTGCGGATGAATTTAATTTCCGATTGGAAGTGACAAGGGACTGTTATATAGGTACACCATTGCATTTCATTGTAGGCACGAAACTATAAAACTTGGAAATGGCCATCCATATGCGAATAATTATTTTATATGTATCATGTGTAACTATTTGATAGAATCACGTAACAATGTTTTTTAAGCGGAAGGTAAGTTACATGGCTAAACATACTTGACTCAGCAATTAGGAAGTAAGCGTTTATATTAGATATATTCTTCTGGCAGTCTTGCTTCATTCTCGTTGACATTACACACACGAACGCTGTACATACGTAAGTATACGTTGAACACCCAGCCATAGTTTTGCGTGTTTCTTGTTTTGCAAAGGAAAATAATCGAAGGGCATCAAATTAGCGTGTAATTGCGTAATACCTATATATTTTTCATTTGGTAGCTTCCATCTTAGACGTTAATGATAATTTTATATTTTATTTTGTTTTTCTGTTCTGAGGTCGCCGGAGCCGATAGCTCATTTCATCCCTTCTTCGTGTCTGGTAATGAGTTTTGAACTGGTAAGTTGTAAATCGAGTTGATGGTTGATTACGATCTTGAATCTTGAATGATCATAGGATTTTAAACGGAGACGTTTTTAAGCAATTAAATTTTACTTTCCTAGACCTGTAGCTACTTAGCTACTTCCCTTACACAATCATCTGCGGATAGTATCCGTACAGTCTATGTATCTGGTTGTTTTCGTTGTAGTTTTGTATTCTGTTGGTGGCTCATATATTATAATTTATTATTGTTGCTGACGATATACTGTTGTGCATATAGTTTATTCTTTCGTAATTTAATGTTTTCATAATTTTATAATTCCAGCAATGTCGTCGGTGTCCGTCAGAATGATGTGGGCACGTCGTATTTACTGGCGTTTTTGCTTCAAGAGTAAAAGACGCAGTTTTGTACTTGAATGAAATTTCCTACAAAAATAATATCCTTAGGACGTGCCTACAATACATGTGTATATGTACCTATATAGTTTGTTACCTATTGCTTAATTTTTAATTTTAAAAATGAATTTTTGAGTTTTCATAAAAGTTTTTGACAGGGTGCAAAATATGACCTTTTTACACGTTTCGGAAAACAAGGTTGAAATTGTACTATTAGCACGTTTTAATGACTTCTAAAATGTTGTATTTATAGGCTTTTGTCACGGAGAAAAATGAGTGGTGTGCATGCTTGAATAAAATTACAAAATGCAAGTGCAGTTTGGGCACGCTTTAGTAAAAGGGCAAAATATAGTGTGTTAACTGTTTTCAAAAAGACACGCAACGCGTAGGCACATGGGTAGGTATAAGTCGTCGGTGGAGAAGCATTGTGTCGTAATATGTCTAGTCGCCCTGCTTCCCCGGGAAAGCATTGGGTCGCCCGTCCAGCGGCTGCTTATAAGACCACTCTGTCGCAAGCCGTAGACAATACCACTGCACTGCTGCTGTCACTAATCTGTGTCTATCTACACGGTTTTGAAAAGGTGCAAAATGGTATGTATATTTACAACTTCCTTGTTGTGAAAAATGATCCACGTTACATTATTTAGGAAGCCTCAACGATACTATTATACATACCTAGTTCTAGGTTTTAGACAAGGTGCAAAATCTACCATTTGCATAATATTTCTGAAATCCAAAATCTAAAGTTTGTATGTATTTCGCCTGTAGAAATAATTATTTATTAAACAATTATTAAATGTACAGGCAAGACGTACCTAGTCACATCCATACATGCTTGTAAACGTTATCAAAAGCAGGTAATAAAATAGAGCAATTTTACAATTCAAATACTTAAATAATAAATATATAGGCAATTATGCACCTTTTTAAAGTGATGCAAATAGGACATTTTGAACCTTTTCAAAAAAATGTAAATCACACATTTTGCACCTTATAAAAAACATGCACATGAGATATGTTTCACCTTTACAAAAACACGTAAATAGAACATTTGGATATTTTCGAAAACATGTAAATTACACACTTTGAACCTTTTAAAAAACGTGCACATAAGACATTTCTCACCTTTTCAAAAACACGTAAATAGAGCATTTTGCATCTTTTCATAAACACGTAAATAGGACATTTTCCACCTTTTCAAAAAACATGTGGATAGACACAGTACCCCCTTCTTTAATGGCAACAGTCGAGGTGTCACTTGTGACTTTCGACACAAGGTTGCTTCACTGACGATATCTACATTAATACATACAAGTTCTCGAAACTGTCGTTAACTGCCGTATAAACTTCCTTGTTGTAAATACAACATGACAAAAGCTTGTGATCATAAAACACCTAAGTACCTACCTACTTTCGGCTCGTTTTTAGAAAGCTGTAAAAATGTTGGTTGAAATTATTACGAAAAGGGGCATAGTGAGAATTTGTCGTGTTTTCGTTTTCAAAATGTGTACATGTACCTAGTGCTGGTTTTTAAAGTGCACCTCGCTAAAGTGCATTATGCTTCACTTTGCTATAAAGCATAAAAAATTGGAAGCAGGTAGGTCCGTGTAAATAAGTGCCTAATAGGCACGTACATACTAAAGCGTGTAATTACTAGTTATTCTCAGAAATGATTTGAGGCTGTAGTGGTGCATCCTGGCATCTAAAACATTTTATAATGATTTATAATCTAGAACTTTATTGTTGGTCAATCATGCTTTGGTTCCGCCACAGTTGACTCTGGTATTTTTATTTTTCCTGTTCTGTTGACGTGCTGTTGACGGCATAAGTATTAAAGATGTGGATTTTTCCAGATATTTAGATTAAAAATCAACTGTTTTCGAAAAAAAGCTAATGGCGTCATGAGAATGAACTTGTGTACTCGTATAATTGCTTTCTACTGTCATTTCAAGTGGAAACAATGGTTCACTTACGTCTTTGATTTTTTTGGGTAAAAGTAATCCAATAATTACATTATTATATTAGGTACTATATAAGCTCTTCAACCACACTCTTCAAACCAGAAGATTGCAATTTATTTTTTTTTCATTTCACTACACGACAGAGTACAGACTGGATCATTTTTATATTTGTTTGCCTTTGCCTTCAAGACGCTGTGCTGCTCAAACTTAGATACACAAAGTATGTAAAATGTAAATGAATATTCCAGTACAAAGTACAACCAAAAGGCGGGGCAGATAAAAGGATCATCATCTGATCATGGACTTGATTTGATTTACGTACGTTGTACTAATGACGCAGGTGAGGATGGACTGACTGGATGTTAACATGGAAAAAATGATGCATGGATTGCCGTTGGCTTTCCTTGTTACCAGATCATTATTTGTCGTATTTGCATGTTGATCTTATACATTCTCCTTTATTGACTGAAGATGCAAAGCAGCTGTTTCCTATATAATTTTGAATATTAATGTACACATCACCCCGTTCTTCACTTCAGGAATGCTTGCAAAAGCATACCATTCAAAATTATACCAAAAGTTCCTATACCTATTATTTAAAAGGCGCAGATCACATTTTTGTGTTGGATTTTTAAAAAGGGGCAAAATTATCGTGGGATAATTACAATTTATTAGATTTTGTACAGAATTTGAGTAAACTAATCGAACTTATTGCAGCTTTGGAAGTAGGTAATATGAGTTAACTATTGTCAAATTTTTTAGAATAGAACCGTGAGCGCTATTTTCAATTTTTAAATGGCCCATAGAGCATGGAGCATTCGGCACACGAACCAATGGGAGCGGCCAAAAAAAATTTGGAAACGCCTCCTCACGGTTCTATTCTAAAAAATTTGACAATAGGTATATATTTTTAGGTACTTTTGAAAAGGTTTGATTTGCAAATGCTATACAGTTTAAGTCAGTGTTTTTGAAGAGATGCAAAATGCCCTATCTACGTTTTTTAAAAAAGGTGAAAATGGCTTTTTGGAATGCTTTATAAATTGCCTTATACAAATAGTTTTTGTAAGTTGAAAATTAATGTACGCATTGTCCGATTTACGCATTTTTGAAACGACGGGAAATGCCTTTTTTTGCTTTTGGAAAGGCTCAAATTGCTCTATTTACACGTTTTTGAAACGTTGAAAATTATTCTGTTTACACGTTTTTGAAACATTGCAAATTATTCTATTTACACTTTTTTGAAACATCGCAAATTGTTCTATTTACACGTTTTTGAAACGCTGCAATTATTCTATTTACACTTTTTTGAAACATCGCAAATTGTTCTATTTAAACGTTTTTGGAACATCGCAAATTATACTATTTACAAGTTTTTGAAACGTTGCAATTATTCTATTTACACGTTTTTGAAACGTTGAAAATTATTCTATTTACACGTTTTTGAAACCTTGCAAATTACTATTTAAATATATCTGAAACGTTCCAAAATGTCCTAGTTATATATTTCTGAAAAGGTGGAAAATGCTCTATTTACAGAGTTTAAAAAAGGTGCAAAACGTCCTAGATTTGCGTAATTTTTTAACGCACAATGTGACTTTACACGGTTTGAAAACCCGCAAAACGTACTGTCAACTGTTTGCACATTCTTTAACTGGTGCAAAATCTCCTATTTGAACACCATGAAATGGTGCACAATGCCCCAACTACATGTTTTTGAACCTGACGATTATTGCATCAAGTTACCTGCATCGCTTTAAAAAGGTGTAAAATATCTGCCACAACTGTCGGTGTATACGGACATCCGTATTACAAAACCGGTTTTAGAAATACAATGTGTTTTGCACTACTGGTTTACTTTTTTCTTGGGTATAAAGAAAGATGAAGCAAAGCCTTGAGTTAGCCTAGTAAACTTGATTGACTGGTCATTTTGATTCTTCTATTTCAATACATTTACTGTCATCACAGAGTGCAACAAAAATACTAAACACTAAAGTTCAGAATTACATACATAATAATTATTTATTGCTATTAAATTCTACAACCCATGAATTAGCCATTTAGGAATGCGGTTTTAAGCTACAATGCTACAAGCATGCACGATCCTGAACTGAAAAATACTAAACACGTAAAATTTTAATAATGGACTAATTACATTTATCTACCTCTGGAACAACAGCAACGCAAATTAGCACCGCACCGTAGACCTGAGCTAGAGTCAAGTGCTTTAGGCTTTTAAAAAAAATATTAAACTATAAAATTATTTTACAAAGAATTTTTAAAAGCATGCAAGATTCTTCGAACACACTACGTCCACACTCCAATAATATTGTCTACAAAAATGCAATTCACTGAGTGAAATAAATTTTTTCCATCGTTGTAATTATTCTGGTTGACCTTCGGTTCATTGAGTGCATGTCTGTCTTTGCTATCCTACAGGTGCTAATTGTAATTCTTCTAACTGATACAGCAGTGGCGGCAAAACTTGAGTGAAAAGTACAGGAACGAACATACGACACGAACATGGCACTAATTAGGAAAACATATCAGTTGGCGATTAATAAAAGTTTACAGTTTACAGTTTCCAATCTGATAAAAAGTTAATCACATCAACTAATTTATTGTAAGTACAAACTATTTTGGCAAAATTGTCGACCTTAAATGACCACTGTCGACAGACTAATACTAAAATTAGCAACATTAATTATCATGTTATCAACGATTACTTTTCTTTAAACTGGTAACGCTTGTAGGTCGTAGGTATAAAAAATGTAGCCAGTTCAACTTCAATTTTTTAAGAATACCCAACTACGCATTATATAACCTATTCGAAGCTGGGAAACTGTGGGCCGAATGCTGTACAAAAAAGTTTATTCTACAAATTAATACGTTCAAAAAGGTCAAAACTAGAAATTTACAATTCAAAACTAGTAACTAACATTTTCATAAAGGTCAAAAAATAGAAATATAGATTTTCAAAAACGTTGAAACTAGCATACATTATAAACTATATAACACTTTTATAAAGGTTGTCGAAGCAAGAAATTAACGTTTTCAAAAAAATCGTCAAAACAAGAAATTAACGTTTTCGAAAAGGTCGTCACAACAAGAAATTAGCGTTTTCAAAAAGGTCGTCAAAACAAGAAATTAGCGTTTTCGAAAAGGTCGTCACAACAAGAAATTAGCGTTTTCAAAAAAAAGGCGGTCAAAACAAGAAATTAGCGTTTTCAAAAAGGTCGTCAAAACAGGAAAGTAAAGTTTTCGAAAAGGTCGTCAAAACATGGAATTTTCAGCATTTTCAAAAAGTTCCAATCTACAACTGAATATTTTCCAAAACATTCAAAACATTAGGTAAATCAAAATTTTCAAAAAGTTGCAAACTAGATATATTTCCCATTTCGAAAAGGTTAACGAATGAAAAATTTCAAGCTTGAGTACTAATTCAAATAAAAACAACTGATTCAACCTGTAAACTGTAAAAATTTAAATTTATTGCAATATTTTGCCTTCAAACATGATCAAGGTAATTTTATATTGTATTTTATTTCTACCCGAATGGGATTTAAGTTTTATTAATTTATTTATTTGAACTATTAGGAAGTCAAAAGCAGCACGAGCACTGGCAACTGTGTTTCATTTCGCCTGTTTTTGGTTGTTTAGTTTGCCAGCACCAGCACCGGTTGTAATGTCACGATTTTTGGCTCGGGTGGCTGGGCTATGATTTTGAAGAAGAGTTTGGCGCCCTTGCTTGTTATTTAGGTCATTTTTAAATTTATTGCCGACCGCTTCCCCTCCTTTTTTGGCGAAAATAGTGGCAACGGTGGTGGTGTTCGTCGCCAACGGCTTTGCACTTGCATTCCGACTCGCTAATAATTTCCGTGCTTCTAATTCCATTTCGACCGCTAACTGATGACTTGACACCTTCGACTTTGCCAGTTCGATCTGTTCCAGCATTTGCATTCGACTTTCAACCAAATAGAAGATTTCTTGCAGTTTTCCCTCCCGAATCGGGGAACTACCGTCAGAAGGCATAGTGATTTGAAGGGGGTATTTACCCCCGAATCGGTCTACGGCCTCTCGAACGTCCTTCTCACTGTATTCACGCTCTCGAGAAAAGAATTCTTGACCTTCAACCAACTTCAAACTTTCATTTCGGAGTCTGTCCAGCTCATTTTCTGGTAGGATGTAGATTCCAGTAGTTGGCTGTAAATTAAACCAGGGTAATTCATAATTAACCAATTCGCAACTCGGAAATCATGGTACGAATGTTTTACAATGAGCAGTGCAGTGCTTTTTTTTTGTAGTAAATGAGCTTTTTCAAAACGGTCGAATCTATAAACAACGAGAAACCAGTAAACTAAGACTTTCAAATAGATCAAAACAATAAACTAACGACTAACATTGTCGAAAAGATACAAAACAAAGAGAACCATTTGAGCAACGAAGCAAGCACCACGTACATTACTAACGCTGGCGATAAAATAATATACAGTGGACGATT
>JAQFZC010008351.1:0-10268 GCA_034695205.1 Dicyrtoma fusca | reverse complement strand
TTTTTGAAAATGTCAATTTCTAGTTTTACACTTTTATGAAAGTGTCATTTTCTAGTGTTACACCTTTTTGAAAATGTCAATTTCTAGTTTTACACTTTTATGAAAGTGTCATTTTCTAGTGTTACACCTTTTTGAAAATGTTAATTTCTAGTTTTACACTTCTACGAAAGTGTTAGTTTGCATGTTACACCTTTTTGAAAATGTCAATTTCTAGTTTTACAATTCTACGAAAGTGTTAGTTTGCATGTTACACCTTTTTGAAAATGCCAATTTCTAGTTTTACACTTTTATGAAAGTGTCAGTTTCTATAGTGTTACACCTTTTTGAAAATGTCAATTCCTAGTTTTACACTTTTATGGAAGTGTCAGTTTCCAGTGTTACACCTTTTTGAAAATGTTAATTTCTAGTTTTACAGCTTTTTGTAAGTGTTAATTTGTAGTTTTGATCGTTTTTAAAACGTTGAATTCCAGCTTTGATACTTTTAAAAGTGTCAATTTCTAGTTTACATCTTTTTGAAAATGTTGAATTTCAGTTTTTGCATTTTTTGAAAACGCTAATTTGTAGTAAAAACACTAAGAAACTGCATAGTTTTCCAGTTCCGAGTAGGTTAAAAGACACTAAATAACGCCCGATATTTTTGTTCAAATGACCTATTTTTTGAAAAGAATATGCTCTAAACTCAGTGATACGAGGTCATATTGGGAAGGGCCCTCAACAACGCGGAGAAAATGCATAAAATAGACATAAACTAATATGTCTGTTTTGAATGGAGAGACGGAGGATATAACAAGGCGGATAAAACCAAGATTGCCCAAGCCCAAGGAAGCCACCAACTCGCGGATCATCAGAAGATGCCTGTCGTTGCCTCTATATTATTTTCTGTGGTAAGGACAAAAGTGGGATTCATATCTATTATTATTGCTTCTGGGTCTTTGGTATTAAATTCATCGAAGCGTATTATACTCCAAAGCGCAGTCCAAATATTCTATGCCATGTGAGATGAGATAGAGCCATTAATTACGTTATGCTGTGGTTCTCCTTGTAGATTGGAGACCTAGACTCCCAGTCAGCCTGTCCATAGACAGAAAGCCTCAACATCTCTCAGGTCTTCTTCCCTTTTTCCCATCCAGTAAAGTACACACTTTGTAAATACATACACCGAAGGAGACACCACGTACCTACGTTAGTGTGAATAGCTACCTAGTTTCCATGTTGCAGTAAAGACGCAAAACGACAGATCTCTATAACTTTCTACACCTTCAGTGGCCCTTCTGGTCAACTGCGGACTATGGGGTCCAAAATATTCTGGGAAAAAAGTATAAATAATAGGTTCTTGAAATGGTTCAAACGGAATTTTTTCAAGTTTTTAACCTATTCGCAACTGAGCAACCATGGAAAGAATTCTTGACAAAAGTGCTTCTTCTAGAAATTAACTTTTTCAAAACGGTCAAAACTAGAATTAAAATTGTCAAAAGCATTCGAAACCAGTTACTAAGACTTTCAAAAATGTCAAAACAAAAAGTTGACCTTTTCAAAAGATCTAATACAAGAAATTGACACTTTCAAAAAGGTCAAGACAAGTGATTAACATTTTCAAAAAGGTGAAACAGAATAAATTAACATTTTCAAAAAGTTGTAAAACAAGAAATTAAAATTTTCAAAAAGGTCAAAACGAGAAATTAGCACTTTCAAAAAGGTCAAGACAAGTAATCAACATTTTCAAAAAGGTGAAACAGAATAAATTAACATTTTCAAAAAGTTGTAAAACAAGAAATTAACACTTTCAAAAAGGTGAAACAGAATAAATTAACACTTTCAAAAAGATGTAAAACTAGATACAGTTCCGTTTCGGAAAGGGTAAAGGTAAACGTCGTACTGTTGTACCTTTGAAATAAATGGAATGTTAAATAATGGAAAAATGATCACATTGTTCCCTCTTGAGCGCTAATGCTCTACTATCTACTATCTACCACTACCTAGTTTCCGTTTATAATGTCGGATTGGTTAGTATATCATTACAAGTTTATTGAATGATAGACAGTCCTACGAAGGAGAGCATAATATTCATGCTCAAGGAAGTTTATATGAGCACCTAATTCGTGTAGCACATCAGAGCATAGTCGCAGTCAAAGCCACAGCTGCTTGTTCTTTCATTGTTATTAGTATTGACGCATTCTCAGCTTAAAGGTCGGAGGAATTTGAAAGCAAGCACTTTCTTCGCATTTCCTTCGGCATAGTAAAGGAGAAAAGTGCCCCATCGATGTATACACATTGTAGAATACCTTCAATCATACTTCACATAGGTACTTTACAATCATGTCGTAGTATTTATTATAAAATCAGCAGTTTCAAGCTAAAGCTGCTGCATCTGCACACAATCTCTGTTGCTCAGTCTATTTCGACTCGAACTATGTACATATGTACGTTCATATTTAGGGCTGAAAAGATTGCAATGTTACTTCGTTGATCATTTTCTTGAAGGTGTATGCATGCTTCTATTAATTTGAGCTTTTACTTCCACTTTTTAAATTTTATTTTTATTTTTTTATACTCTTTGAAAGCGCTATAATTTGTTTTACCCATTTCAATATTTACGCATATGGTTTTCCTTTTTTGGAATACGCAAACACGTTGTGTAAACTTGAATTTTTGAGTAATCCCACACGTATGTTTAACATCATACTTGAAAGACTATTATTCGTTTCATGTATTATTACCAGGAGGTATATTACAACAGATGTTAAGTACAGTACACTTGCATAGTTACAGGTTGTTTGTACTCGTATTATGGACATTTAAAATAACGTACCTTGAAAAGTCTGTCACTTCATGCTTTATTTCACTCCCTGAACGTCATTTTTTAATGCATGTACAAGTTTTAGTTCCAGCATTATATGTGAAGGGGTGTGCCGTATCTAACTAACCGTCACATTTGTTTTACCGTCAGAAATAGCATTTGACAAAAGAAAGCTTAATTCATAAGCCAAAAGTATCATTTGGGTATTCGAAAGCAGCTTTTTCAGTCAAGTTCTTGAAAGTGTGCATCCACGAGTAATAACTTTTTTAATCTAGGTAAATGTTTTTTGATTACAAGCGTATAGAATCGTAATCGGCAAACATATAATTTCAAAATTTCTTATGCCACGTTCCTCTCGTATAAGACACGTAAAGAGTCAAAATGTCAATACAGACAACTAAAAACTAAACATTAGGGGTGGGCGCGAGCGTTTGCATTGTTTTTTTTTATTCTAGTATTTTAGATATTCGTTTTATTTCACTTTTTTAGGCTTTTAATATTTTAAGTGCTTATTCAACATTACTAATCAGTTTACATATTCACCCACAATTTATCACCAAGGAGCGATATGTATGTACTGGTAAATTCTACATTTAGTGCCCGATCGGAAGTCTACCACATGCTCTTTCTCTTTAGTTATTTTTGTACAAAATTTTTAAAAATGCCGCGCAAGCCATTAATCTTCAACTACTGTATTAAAGAGGAGAACCACTTGGCCTGTATAAAAAATTAAAGAGATGAGAGGTCAATGACAAAAATGTAATGTATTTAGTACCTAAGCGCCTACTACAGAAGAGGGGGCGAGGTTATATGAACAAACTTACTCAAAGTGTGGCTGAAACGTTTGAAGTGCTAATGCAGCGCACACAATTTTAATATATTAAGCACATTTCTATTATGTATTAATGTATTGCGAAACATTTCTACATTCTGTCGCTTTAGTTGGCACCGTAATTCGGGTTTAAAGTTAAAATCTTCATTTGGATATTTTCCATAGCCAAATTCCCATATAGGGAAAACCTCTTCTAAATTAGGGATGTCAGAGAAGGCTAAATAGTTGTAGGTACTAGTTGTACCTGCAGAACAGTGAAAAAACAGACGGTTTTGCGCTTAAAAGTTGCCACAGGAAAATAATTGGGACCCGCTCGTGTTGAAAAATCCGGGCATGATTAAAGAATATGTCCTTTTGACCGCAGGCAGTAATAGTTATGCAAAATTGAAATATTCACGTAGCCCGTACATCTCCCTTTACACTCAGTAAGGTCAAACGGGAACACGAATTTTTTAGTATTAGTACTAAAAATGGCTTAAAACCAAAAACACGAAACTTTCACGGGGTCACTTAGGGCTTTGAAACCGAATAACTGTCGAACCCAACAAAGGATTGCTGACTTAAAATATGATTTTTAAAGAAAAATTAATGGGAAATAATTATCGAAAAGATTCATCTAAATCAGGCTACAAATGAATAGTTTGTTTCCAAAGCACGTTAAGTCCATTTTCGCTACTGTACAGGAGACATAAAAATGTAAATACTTATGTTCATTCACGTAAATATTTTAACAAAACCAAAACTACTGTGAGTTATTAGTCCGTAAACGGTTGTGTATGCGGGTTTTCAAAAATTTAGGTGTCACGGATCATAGTTTTTCAAAAAGTCAGTTTGTGGACTTAACGTGCTTTGGAACTAAAATCTTGCTAAAACCATGGACTTAACGTGCTTTGGCACAAAACGCCTTTAATATGGTTTCAAAAAAGGCCGTAAGTCCTCAAATATGTATAAATAACCATTACAATCGATTGTAAGAGGCAAAAGGATTGTTTTTATGGCACTGACCTGAAATGACCTGACGTAACCTGACCTGGTCAAAAAAACTTTTTTTTTGCTTAAAAGCTTTAAAATAAACAGGGAACATAAAAAACTGCAATATTTTAAACTATTTATCAGTTTTTGACTTTATTTAGCCTATTTAAAGAATAAAAGTGGTGGACTTAACGTGCTTTGGCACAAAACGATGGTTTTTTCAATTTTTTTGAAAGTTTTCCAAATATTTTTTTAAGAAATGCGTACCACCACTATTTGCGCCGTAAAAACTTGTACCATGTGTAACAATTATCTCAGCTTGCCCCAAAATAGACTTAACGTGGTATGGAAACACTATTCAAATATAGAATTTATAGCTAAACTCAAAAATTCGGCAAACCTTTTATGGGATTTTGGAAAACTTTAAACGAAGAGATGATCTGTAAGAGCCCTAGAACTTGTTGAAAACTATACATTACAACAAACGCGTGACCTTATGAGTATCAAAATCAAACGAAGAGTACGTCAAAAATACTTTCAAGATTCACCGAAGAGTTTAGACTCCAAAAGCTGAAAAAACTTTGTTCATATAATCGCGCCCTCCCTTCTGTACCAAGAGTTGGGGTGGGCAATACCAGGGTATTGCTCATAATTCAAGGATTGAAATAAAACGGGGGTTTTCATCAGGAAATCAAAAATAATTGGAAAAGATAATAAAATAAGTCACTAGTGAAATGGGAAGTCATAAAAATAAACGAAGACAGAATGGCAAATGAGTGAAGTGCAGGTCGGTACATTAACATTCGTATTCAAAAAATTACACAGATTCGCAATGTATGGGTATGGGTGCACACGTAGTACTGACGATAGCAAAAAAATGTAAACGTGACAAAAAAAAATAGCATATGGTTAGGATTGACTCAAACCATCATCATGCCAATACTTTACGAACAGGCAAACTAACGAAGACGATCAAGTTATAGTTATGTTAGTTTCACAGACAAGATGTTCCCAAACAACCAAAATATAGGTCCTTGCAAACTGAACTAAAAATAGAAATGGTTTACACACACACATTACTGCTGAACAAACTAAGTCCATGCCGAAAGCATGTATCTAGGTACATGCCATACTGGATCTTCCCGGTCTTGGGACCTTGCAAATATTAGGTCAACAAATTATAAGTAAAGTTTAAGAAGGGGCAACATACGACTCTATTAATTATTTAAAATATTGTTTAAAAAACGGGAAAATAAAATACTACGGCCAATAATTTCTGGTACAATGTAATAATTGAAAAACCCCGGGGTTTTTTCAAACAGAGATCTTCTCCGTTACTCCTTTTTCTGCGTCTTTTCTATAAATACAACAATGTAGGCAGTAGATATAATAATGTGTGTAGTGTGTATAAACAATTCAGTGCACCAAAGCCAAATCGGAAATCTAACGGTAGAAGAAGTGATATATTGCTGGGAACATTATAGATAGGTATTATAGACGCTATATCGTTCTATTTGTGTATTTAATAGAGACGTACTCGCTAGCTTTAGAGTGTGTCTGTGATAGTATGACCTGACAGAGGACAGGTATGTAGACTAAAAGAATTATAAAACATTACGTAAAGATAAGGGGCCTTTCAAATATAATGTTATGTAATTCGAAGCACACCGAGCTGGATGTAAAAAGCATGTTTACATCCATATTTTTAAAAAAGGCTAAATACTTTATGTATACCTCCAAGCCATAAAACATAATATTTTTGTATTTTTAAAAGCGATGTAGAAAAAAATATATAAGAAATACCCAAAAGTGTTTCTATGACTGTAACATTGACAGGCCCCTAACCCAACGAGCACAGAGATATAGAAAATGGGTATTTCTATTCCTATAATTATACAACTGCTTCTGCAAACTGCTGGGTAGAGAAATAAACATACCTTGGTACTGAGAAATTTTTGCACAAAAACATTTTTGGCTTTTTGGCCAACAGACAGACAGACCCAACATGTGACATACATAGCTTCGTTTCCATTTCGCATGTTAAAACCAAAACACCCGGTTTTTTCCCTTGTGTAGGACATTTTGCAGTCGTCAGTTGATTTGATTTTAACATTGAGAGTTCACAAGTGCAGGGCAACACTCCTACTTTTTGACAGTTTTCCATAAGTTCATGAGTAACCTCGAGTACAACCAGCACAGTCAGTGAGTGCAAATTGAAGGCAACCCTTTTGATTTTGGATTGTAATCAGTGTGCATTTCACTTTTGAAAATTGTGGCTTAAATTCAAATTGAAATTTAAGGGAACGCTTAAATTGAATACTACGTCTCTTTCATTCTTCATGAATCAGTGACAGTGACAGCCTTGAAGAACTTTCTTTGGAACCCGAGTGTGTTAGTGTGT
Organism: Dicyrtoma fusca; assembly: GCA_034695205.1. Lineage (NCBI taxonomy): Eukaryota > Metazoa > Arthropoda > Collembola > Symphypleona > Dicyrtomidae > Dicyrtoma > Dicyrtoma fusca. Next base: position 3,266 of record JAQFZC010008351.1, on the reverse strand, counting down.
CATTTTGTGCATCTTACAGTGTTGTGGGGGAAATATATTGAAAAAACAAGTTACAAGTTTTGAGCCATTTACAGACACTAATTTTTCTATTTTTCGGCAATTCGATTGCTTTTTCAAAACAAAATACCACCATCGTTCATATGTGAATGAAAGTAGGTAATTGAATTACGATAATCTGGACTTTTAGGCGTCAATTCATTTGACATGTTAGTCTGGATCTAAATGTGCATTGAGACTAAGCCACTTTTAGTTGGGTCATTAGAACACTGTAATAATTGACAGTAATCAAGGGCTCGACGTTGTGTGCTTGGAGAGATACGCTAATTCTTCCGCCTGTCCTGGAATATCTGAAAAGGTTTTATAAAAGACAATTATGACAAGTAGCTAGTATGTACTTATGTATAGTATGTATAGTATACGTTTAGTAGGATCAAGTATGAACTGTTGTAGTTCTACAGTGCTAGGAGAACATTAGTATAACAAGTATGTGCGCTTCATTATGCAGACAGAAGTAGAATGTAGTGAATTCTCCATAAAATCCTTTTTGGGAATTGATTTCGTCTTCTTCTTTCAATTCTAGTTCTTCTTCTCCTATTCAAGGGACTACTGTCAGGGAGACAAAAGTTTTCCTTGTAGGAAATTCGGAACACAAAGTTTTACATACAGTGAAACTAATTCAGTTTTACTACGATAAATAACCTTTCATCATTATAATATCTTTATCCCTCGCTGCGCTCAAAGTCACTGCCATCTTCAGTTTTGAGCTTAGCTATCCAGTTTAGAAATTTATTACCTCGAAGGAGCCGCCAGTTATGTATACCGTGAGTGCGTAGCCTTTAATAGTACACAATGGACTTCCGTCAGGCATTGATATTGTATAAATATAGAAATACGCCACTTCGGAGGCCTTGCAAATATTAAGTCATACAATTTGCAGTGACATGAGTATTTCATGAATAACTTATTTGAACGATTAGCACACAAAAATGTAAAACAATGTTTGAGTTTTGAAAAAATTGGAAAAAAAAAACATTTTATCGCTATCAAAAGAGGCTGAGCAAGAAATTCATGGTATGATTACAGATAGCCCTAGAAAATAAAAGTATGTGTATGACTTAATAATTGAAAAAGCCCAGGTACCGTTTTGAAACTAGTTTTACATAATGTAGAAGATAGGAAAATTTGAAAGCTGGGACTTCTCAGACAGAGACATGAGAAGAAAAGCCAACGTAGGTATTATATTCTACGTCTACCTTGTGATAAGCTGACACTGACAGAGAACTAAAGTCAAATTTTAGGCCCACGTGATACCTGTATGTATGCAAATGGGTAACCGGGAAGTTGGCTCCCAGACTTTTGACTCCCGAACATGCAAATAGTCGAAATTATATTTAAGTTTACAATTTCATAAATATTTTTGCTCTTCTCAATTTTTTCAAAAAATTCCCGTTTTCGTTCAGTTTCCAAGTGTTTGTTTTACAGTTAAGCTTAAAAACAAAACAATACTTATGAAATAATGAGCTGAAGTGTAGCCCCGACTGTTTTCATGTTTGGAAGTCAAATCCCATGCATACTTGGGCAACGGGAGTCAAAAGTTCGGGAGTCAACTATCCGGCATTCGTTCACAGGTATAGTGTTTAACTGCAAAAGTGTGTGTCGACGAAAAGGAAAGGCAAAGTAAGGAAACAACATTTACTGCACTTGACTCTATACTTCTACACACGTTGTAAATATATGCCTAGACTTCTACAGAAAGACATATAAATCTCACTGGTATACAGCCCCTATACTACTCTCCTCTTTCTCGTCATCTGTATTGAATGTGAAAGTTAAAATGCCGCTCCGACACTCACCACTTTCGCTTCGAAAAGCTTGCATGGTTGTTCTGGCTGACAATTGGGATTTAATCTGCTACGCCTGTCCATCTTCCACCAAAATGCATTTACTCATCGAGAGCGATGAGTACCTTCAAACTGAAGGCCCCTTCGTCAATATGCGTAAGTTCAGACCACATTCTTTTTTCATTGTTTTAGCGTTCTATGGGTGCTTATGTATATGTATTCTAAATACATACTACTAGTGTGTGTCCACATGTTTTTTGCTTACCTTTGTGCACCATATTACGTTTAATAAAAGTAAAACCTCTTGCCTATGTTTGACGAAATAGTGTGCAGAAAAGTTAAATTCTCCATTCTTCAGACCCCGTCGTAACCCGGGTCGGAATAAGGTTAGGGGCCGTGTGTATATTACATAACGCGCACAGGGCGACAGGGTCGCTTTTGTGTTTAGCCACTACTTAGTACATGCATTTCAATTTCAATTTCAAGATAAGGACAAATCATCATAAAGATCTTATTTTGCTGTGGGAGGTGTACGGTCATAATCACTATGTAATCACTCTGCACAGGAACTATAGGGCTCCATATTGTGGGCACTTGTTGCTACCGAGAGCTGCCGTTGCTATAGTTAGTCTCCTGTAATGATCCACCCGAGAAACCTTTGGGCTAGGTTACAATTTATAATAATGTGCATACCTTTAGCATAATTAACCTGAATACATACAGATATGCAGATCACGGGGCATAAATAATGTACGACTCGGCTCATCGCTGAAGCTTGGCTTCACTCAGAGGCTTACAAATATGGCGGCATACAACTTTGGTTAGTGCACAATATCCCCCCCATGAATTTCCTATTATCCCCTTGCAAAAAGTTGAAGCAATCACGTGTTCTTTTGCAGTGTACCAAAAGAAAAATGTATCAATTCCGAAAAGTGTCCAAAATTTAAAATTAACTTTTTAACCGTGACCTTAGCGTGGTATTACTTAGCGTGGTGCTTACCACCGCACCGCAAACCATTTTAAAGTGCATATATATATGTATATGGGCCTATAGTTTGATATGGTAACCTATTGTTGTTGCAACAAGTTCAACTTGCACATGTTTTCCAAGTTGCAATGCAGTTCAATGCGCAGAATATGCAAATTACAGTGCATTCTGAACCATAGGCATAGACTCAAAACCATCACAAACAACACAAACAATCGGCATTGTACATGTTTAGCTACCAAATCAACAACGACTATCAGGTATTACGTATTACTACTACAAATTTTCTGTCTGGCTGAACACCCACTCTATAAACGATGCTTTAGCTTTCATCCGTAATACATGGACGGTCCCTCAGCTCACTAAATGTGGACTCGGTTGTGTCTTTCAACTTGTATGTATGTATTTCTAATTTTTTTTTGGCACACACACTCCTA
>JAQFZC010008350.1:0-10269 GCA_034695205.1 Dicyrtoma fusca | reverse complement strand
CTTATCGCACTATCTTATCGCACTATCTTATCGCACTATCTTATCGCACTATCTTATCGCACTATCTTATCGCACTACCTTATCGCACTATCTTATCACGTTTTCGGACATTTCTATTTTATATTCGTTTCTTACGCAAACTCCATCTCCAATTTCCAACGCCTATTTGCAAAGTATTGGTTCTGATTAGTTAAATTACGGTAAGTGCAAGCTCAAACCTGCATATACAATCAGGAATTCAGTGATATTGGTTAAGCTAAAAACATTAAAAGACTAATAGCAGCTGTGATTTAATGCTACTGCTATCCTTTTATCAAAATTGTGGAATATGATTCGTTTGTTCTATAATACTAGCCCTTGCTTAGAGTACATTCATAGGTAGGTACGTACATAGAAAAAAATTCCAGGCGTTCAAATTAAAACAAATGCTAGAAGGCTAGAAGAAGCCACAATGTTTTAGGAGCACATTAATTTTTTCAAAAATTAAAATTCTTTTGAAACTGCAAATGAAATAGAATACTATAATCACCGGAAACTGGAGCAAATAACGTGGCAACATTGCAAAAGCATGCCTTCTCATACAAGACCCATCTCCTGTCTCTCTATTTTGCGGAATGGACTTTGCTGCCTGAGTTGTGTTAGTGCTCGCCTTGTAAAATAGACTTGTTTTCTATGTGAAGTTTGACGGTGTAAAAAGTTTGCTTCATAAATAAGTATACTTTCCCTGAGCACAAGCTTTCAGCTCGATACCTTTCCATACTATGCCATAACTGTAATATTATGTAGCTATTCTTGAAAGTGGTGAATGTGGATGTGAAGGAGCGTGGAAAACCTTTTGCTCTCATGGTCCATGACTATTTAGCCTTCAGCTAGCTCGCAACTACAATCATACTACGTACCTGTACGTACATACTATACTTGTACATGTAGGTGTAATAAAAGTATACTCTTCCTGTCCCAAAACATGTGTCAACCGCGTAGAGCATAATTTTATCTATGAGTGCATGCACCAGTGCATGCAATTATGTGAACGTGCTTGGAAGCCACAATTGTACGTAAACATTTACACCTCATTTTGGAGTGATAATGGCCATTGCCTGCCTCTTCATTTGCGTAAACATGTTTGCACAGAGACCCCAGTAAACCAATAAACTTTAAAAGAACTAACTTTGCCGTTTAGTAGTGCTTAGCAGGCATCAGATATTGTTGGCTTGTGCTGGATCTGGATACTAGAGGAGTGTCGGGAATTTGGGGCAGGGAAACTAAATTCTGTGGAATTGTGTGATTGTGATGAGTGTACGTAGGTGTGTATGTTTGAGATGGATTTGACAAATTAGATGGAAATATCATTTCGACTCCAGCAGCCGCATTCCCCCTCCCCCGTTTCTCTATGAAATATTGCAGTGTCAACTGGCAACACAGACGCACTACATGTAATATACTGCAAAGTGAAATGAATATGAGCTGGTGCATATGGTGGAGTGCGGAGCTGAAGGTATAAATAATGTATTTGACACATGTCATTGCATTACCCATTCGAATGCTCTGCTCTGGTGTATCCACTAGTCGAGTTCGAATTCTTGTATTCGTCTGTGTTTGTATGCTACATCCATAATGGCATCTTTACCCATCTTGTGTAATCCTATCCTTTCCACTTCCAGTGTATACAATTTTGATATATAAGTATACACAATAAATGGAATCAAATCAGTGTGGAATTGGGACACGAAAATCAGGACTTGAGTCTATTCGCACTTTACACATAAACAGAGTTTGTTACTTTGACATCCCAATAGCTTGGAATTCATGCCGACATACTCGGTGAATAATTGTTAGAGCCTTCTTTGAAATTGGAAGCATACAGCGTATACAAATGTACGTGTTGAAAGAGATAATGGAATAAATTCGTAACAGTCAGCCACAACATGAAATCTATAATAATCCGACAAAATCAGTCTGACAAATACATTGAACGCGATGAGCATAAAATATGGAAAGGGGGGAAAGGATGAAGGATGGACCGGCTTCCTTATCTGTATTCCTACAATTAATTATAAACAAGTCGACATCATCATCATGTTCATGGTGTTGAGTGTTGCAGAGAAGAAGCCGAGCTGTCAAGGAACATATGTAGTTTTGCAGATACTTTCAGTCTGGGATTCTGTAGCTCTGGCGGTGGCTCTCAGTCTTTTGTTTTCAAACGAAATGTGTGAAGCCAGGAAATCATATAGAATCATCATTGCCTTGGCTGAAGATGAGGATGGGAATGGCGAATGAGAAGTTGGAGTGGGAATTGTGTGTGTTTTGTTATTAGATGTAGTTACCTGCCTACCTTCACATCTTTTCTACTACTACAACTAGACTCCGTTCATTTCATGAAATGCTCGTTATGCGTTATGGAGTAAAGAAATGATTGTGCTCCTGGGTCGTAAATAATAACATTTTTCTTTTTAGTTTTAGCTTCCTGAGTTCCCGTGTTGATATTGAAAAATGAATGAAGATATTTTTCCTGCTTAGGAGACTAACTCCATGTACAATATACATATAGGTACTTGATACAAGGAAATGGAATAGGTCTATGTATAGACCCCGTTAAAATTTACCCGGTTGTATAAATACACTTTCAATTTAAAAGTTTTGTTTTGTTTCAAAGAGAAGTGCTGTTTGCACTCCTATTTGATTTAATGTTGCCTACAAATAACTTCTCATTATCTATTTAACCAAAGCTAATGCAACAACCCAACTAAGTGCGTAGTTCCAAGGTTTTCCTCACTTCCAAAGACATCCAAATACCACAGAATATTATGTCGTATTTTATTTTACTTATTTGATTAATACAAGATACGTGTGTATGCTTCGCGTCTCTAATAAAGAGAGCCAGGACTTGTAGGGCCAGCAACTCTGCTGGCTCTGCATTTTTGACTTCAGCGTTTCGGGAAGAACTTTGCCAAACTTTCCAGGGCAGGCTTGTATGTGTAGTTAGTAGTTGTAGTATGGAATAAAAATCATTGTATTTGGTGGACGGTTTGCGGTGCGTGGTGCATAGGAAATAAATGTTTAGAACACAGTTGAAAAAGCAGGCTATTTCCTGCCTCCTCCGTCCTTACGGCACACAACGCAGAGCAGATGTGGGAACCGTATAGTCGACGGTACCGGTGCCGCAACCGTTGCACTGAGAATAATGATTCGATGTGGAAGATATCAGTGCAATCTTTGGCAAGGAGAACGTCAAACAATGAATAAATTGAAGGCAGTGGATGACGTACCTACATTTAGATGAGAGATGTTCTTTCAAAGCTGAGCATAATAAAAATAAATCTATCAGGGTTGAGCTCAACTCGTGCAGATATAGTGTGTGTGTACTTCCCAAGATAGGTAGGTAGGTGCCTTGAGAGAGCAGGCACCTCAATTGGTACAGAAACTAAAAGGAAACGTAAAACGAGAACGACAAAAAGGATTCCCTGCGTATGGTCATTGGTTTAGACTTTAGACGTTACGTTTACGGGAAGAAAAAATGGATTCTTTGACGTAATCCAAAACAATAAAAATCCAATTTATGAGCTATGAAACGGCCTTGCAACTAAAACCTTACACGAGATGGCTATGGAATGGACGAGTAGAGTATTAGCTGGTGTTGGTTAGTTAGTTTAGTAGACAGTTTTACTGGCATGGGTCTCCACTGATCTTCTGCTGTATCAAAATCTCTCCATCATTCCAACTTCTTCGTCTCATTTCTCTACTTGGCTTTTTTGTGTCCTGTTCGGACCTAAGACGAAATGTTTCCTCACACTCCAGCGCTAACTCCGCTACAAGACGACGAGGCATCGTTTATTTCCATTAGGAAAAAAGAATTTAACGCGGAAGCGCTTACAATTTACGTCCTATATCCACTTTACAAATTTATCAATGCTCTTTGGTGAACGTATGAGAAATCTCACAAACTTTGAAACGTTTCCCGTAAATCAAACCACCATGCACAACCATGGAAGCATGAAGGCTTGTCATGAGCTTTCATACTTCCATTTCACTGTCGTCATCGGTCGTATCGTATTTAGTGAAATACTGAAAAGCGAAACGAAACATGTATTGACAACGATTGGATTGTACATAATTCCGTGGTAATTTCGATGATGAAAACGGACAGCCACGTAAGCCTCGTCCTTAAACTAATCTTTCAGCTCACAACTTATCCCGACCCAAGACCCAGTCCGTGTAGTATTAAATGTCTAACTACGAGAGTCCCATATACCCCAAGGAAGTCATTAAAACGGTCTTACCAGCGCAGCGGGCTTGACATTTATTTATATAGACCACCAAGTCATGTCATGAGCACGATCACAATCGCGATCGGGATCATCATGTTTAGTTTGGTTTGACTGGTGTAATTATATGGAGTAAGTGTATGAGTTGGTTCGATGGTGGCTTCCTAGGCTGGGTTATATGCTGTTGGCTTTCACTTTTGCAGTCGCTTCAGTCGGATTCAATGCAATAAAACGGAATACTCCAGCCCACGCCACTCAGACAGGGCACAAGTCTGTGGACCAACAAGGAAGGATGCAACCTGACAAATGGAATTTAATAAGGTTATTTGATCTTTCACGATATATTAGACCAACTGCTGGTTACTTGGAACTCCTTTTTACTGATTTCATTTGGTTCGCACGGCACCACGAAAACCCTGGAAAAGTATGCGCCACACTGCCCCCATACACCTTCGCTTTAGATTACGAGAAGAGGGAAAGCGTCAATTCTCATCTGCCTCAGAAATGTAGCTGAGGCTCCATAAAAGCATATGGCACGACCGAGGAAACATTCTCATTAAAATATACCACAGAGTAAAGATAAATGGGCAGAGAAAACAAATGTCTTGATGTTATTGTCCTAATAAGATGCTTTCCATGCAAAACAAATTGAGAGAAAGTCCTGTAGACCATTCAGGACGGATAGACGAGAGTGAAAGTGAAAGCACAAGGCGATGGGGTGTAAATGTCTTCGAGGGGCAAGGAATTGAAAGCTTCGCTTTGTCTAATGAAACAGATTGTACGGGACTATGCTTTGACTAGCAGAATCCACTCAGTCCCCCCCCCCCTCCCCCCCATCTACAACCACCATGACGTATTCCACCGGGACTTGAACAAACTTGGAGTAGTAGAGAACGGAACAGAACCAACAACTAACCATAAACTTTTCTCTTGAATGACTAAAGAGAAAATATCGAACGCTAACCTTGAAACCTGGACCGAGTATCGTGCATACGTGGGTACATCTGTATGTACAGGGGACGGAAGTGAAGATGAGGCAGAGACGGGAGTCTGAGAGAGCGGGTCCCAAGTTGTCTCTATCCCTGTATGCACACCCCTGACAAGACACGTAGTCGACACTTTAGATTAGCCTCCGTCTATCGCTGACACATCTCCAACTTTAGCCTGTTGCATTCATTCCCATGCAGCCTTGCATACTTTCCCTGTGCCTCCTTCAGATTCTATATCCGAGTGCAGAAGCCCAAGGACACCCAAGCTCACTCCCTCGGTCCCTTCGTTTACAAATCCTACCTGACTTACGGAGTCACTTTTTACTACGTTCAACATGTCAAGCCATGCAGCAGCTTCCGGAGCCCCTATCTACTTTCTTCTGCTCTTGACTTCCCCCGTCTCACAAAGCATTTTCCAGCTTCTACGCTTGAGATTCGGTGAGGCCAAAGTAGAGGAAACAGGGAATGTACCGTTAAAAATTCCAAAAACCTCTCTGAGAAGAATCTCTTGCACACACATTCGTACATAGTCATAGTCATAACTTGTCAAAGCAAAAGTTTAGGCCAAACCTACGGAAGCCATATCTGCAACCATGACTATGTAATTGGGGCTGTGGCGTGAAGAGAGGGAGAGAGAGAGAAAGAGAGAGAGAGAGAGAAAGTCATTCATTTAATTTGCACACATGTACGCACTTAAAGAGAAACAAGCCTTGTCTTGCCTTACTTAGTAATGAATCCAAGCGGGTAATGTTGCATTATTTATGGGAATACCGAGTATTAGTACAGATATACACGGCAGTCTGGTTTCTTGTCCCAACAGCCTCCTCATCGTCAGCGTCTTTGAAGCTGCTCCTTTATTTAACAACGTTTACATACATAAATAAACATTACATCAACAAGGACAGAGAGGAAAATGGGGAGCATATGGACGGACTCCTCCAGAATCCCAAACTCCCCATTTTAGCAGTGTCCCGATGGCCGCGGGTTGGAGACGGGGACGAGGGCTACACTGTTGGTTGAGTTGGACTGAGTGAACGTTTTAGTTTTCTCCGTATCTTCAGCTGTTGCCTGAAGCATTAAGTATTTTGATTACTCTCACAACGTCATTGTCACTCTATCCAGAGCAGTTTTAAATGCAAGACAAAACACACGAGCATTTCACTTTCTCCGCTTTGTGGTTGGTCTTTCAGTGCTGAACTGCTTATCTCCCGACGTTCTCTCTCAGCTAAGCTCAGGTTTCTTAAGCTCCTCAGGGGTCATAACATTTCTCTTTAAAATGAGTGTGTGTCTGTACTCTGTACTGGAGTTCTCGTAGCCGTGGAGCGTAACATAATATAGCGACATAACAAGGTTAGATTTTTTTTTTGCAAACCTCTCAAAGTCTCAAAGGTTTCCATAGACTATGCACCGTACCTAGGTCGGCCCGTATTGGTTTTTCGTAACATTTAGCAGAGGGTAATCTTATTCGCTCAAAAGATTGATCGTCTCAAGAAGGAATATAATCTGAGCAAAACACTATCAACTTTTTTTCCTGCGCACACTATAATAATACTCTCAAATATATACGAATCCAGAGAGACAGAGAGAGAGAGAGAGAGACTCAGAGAAGCGTAAACATGAGCATAAAGTAAAGTAACTTAAGTGCATCTAAAGTAGCAATAAATATTTAACCATGGACTTACGCATATTCACATATCCCTCAGATTATACATGTATAATTACAGAGGTATGCGCAGTACTATGACCAAGTATGTATGTACATAGACGGCCCTACATCCCACGGTTACACGGTTTCCACGGCAGTACATTGTTTCGTAGGTCTGGTTGCTTGAGTAAGTAATAGTCTGGAGAAGCCTCGGTCGTTCAAGAGTCACATAGGGAACCGGAGCGCGGAAAGAGAAAGAGACGAGCGGAAAGGCACGCGGAGGAAGGAAGAAAGGGAAAAGACCGCGTGTTTGTCTGTTTGTCTGAAGGAAGACGAGAGAGAGAGAGTGAAGGGGGAAAGTAAAGAAGCATTGCATGGGACTCAGCTCAACTCAAGAGATAACGTGGGGAAAAAGATTTTCTTCTCCTTTACTTTGATGGAACTTACTTCATCATCATTTGTCATGAGCCGCTTTCACATCTTTCTCTCTCTCTCTCTCTCTCTCCTTCTTTCTTCCCTCCCTCCACAAAAACCACAGTCGTGCATGCTCAAAATTTAAAAACTTTCAACAACTCCAACACAGTAGACTCGCAGCTCTACCCACATGCAAAGCATCTCTGTAATTAGTATACATCCGACATCCAGTATTGTAAGTTCTGCAGAAAGAGGACGACTGTAGGATGCGGAAGTTCCTCCATGGGCTCTTCTAGTTTGATGGCCCTTTCTAAAGGGCTATACAGGGATATAAGAATTAAATTGAGTACTAATTGGGTGACTTATACGCTTCATACACTGCCTTGGGATAAGAGTTGAAAACTCTGCTGTTGTGTCCATAGGACCAAGTGATCGTGAGGGACCAGTAGAATATTTAGACGTAAATTCTCCATTTTTTTTCAGTTGCGTGGTAGCAATCCCATATTTTGTTCCCTTATACATATTTGAGACAGAAAACAATTACTGCGTACAGACATTGTACAATATTTTGGCACGCACAATATGGTCAAACTACACGGGCTATTAACTATCACCAGCAACGCACGCAGTTGAGCAATTTCCCTGGCCGGGTCTCCAATTCAATGCAGTGGTGGTGGTGGCCTGGTGGTTCTTGGTCATGTCGTGGAAGTCTCATCCTCATATATAATTACTTTTGTGAAATATGAGTGCAGACCCCGTCTGTGGTCTCTTATTTTGTTCTCATTTCCCCGCAACATGCCCTGCCTCCTTCCTGGGAGCGACCGCTGAAATTGTCTTAGAGTTAGTTACATTAAATTATTAGGTGAGCACAGAACTCGTGGACAGCGAGGATATCTTTAGTTTAAGGATAACGACGGGCCAAGAAGACAAGAGAGAAAGAAATTGGGAAAAACTCACATAATTATTGTAAGCTTGTTGAGGGAAAAAAGAGAAAATAGAAAGGGGGGGGGGGGAAGAAGGAGAAACAAAAACTACTCGTGAAATCTCTAGTCTGCTTGGCTCTGGGTTTTGTTTGATGATTTGCTACTTGCCTCGCAGTTTGTATTTATTGGCACATGGCAGACACACACGTCTCACCACTACGATATAAATGCGTCTGAGTGTGTTTATTTTATATTACTGTGAACTGTGCGGAGCTCTCTCCTTGTTACATAATAAAGAAATCATAAAGATGCTGGTAAGAAAATATCCAAGGAGAGGAAAGTAAAGGAAAGCAAAGCTAAACCAAAAATGTAGGTACATACCTAGTCTCGGGCGTGAGAGAGAAAAACTCGAGAAAAATAACTGGTTTTCCCTTTGGTCCTTTGGTCTCTGGTTTGGTTTGAACTTGAACTCGGCGTGAGATTTTATTTTCTCCGTCCTTTGACAAAGTTGTTTTTTTTTTACTTTCCCTCGCCTTTTCTTCTTATACGCTCGTTCTTCGAGGCAACAGACAACGGCGGGAGGGAGAAAGTACTTGGGTGTACAGGCACGCAGGAGGGTTGGAGCTGGAACTATGGAGCTGCGGAGTGCAAGTGTTACAAAACTTTTTAAAATATGAGGTGATGGTCTCCAAGTACAAATCGGCATTTACAAAAGTAATGAATTTCTAAATTTATTTTACGAGGGGACGTTTCCTTCAGAGGACACTACCTGCCGTCAGCATTGGCAAGGATGACGCACTCAGGAGAGTAAAGTCAAAGTAAATATCAGCATTAGAACTGCAGGCAGTTAAATAAGAGTCTCAAAGCTACCTTGATTAGTTCTCTGCCCTGTACGATCACTTTAATTACAATTTTACAAATTAAACCTCACTCCCGGTATGTAAATACTTAATTGTTTTAGAATATGTAATCACAAGCTTTATCCGTTATGTGCACCGAGGTACAATTGATTCTTTTATACGGACACGCAGTCTTTTCAACTTTGTCCACACGTGTAATCAAAATCGCTTTTGATGTACCTACCTACCTAAATTAAAATACTTCCTAAAGGTAAAATTTCATCATTGTACTACTTTTTAATGAGTTTAAATTAGTGCTGGGCCAGATCTTTTCTATTCTGCTTTGTTTTCAATCAGCTACTCAATCAAACAATGGTAGTGACCACTCTAATTTGTGCCCAAATAATACTGAATTCCAAACACACAAACTTCAATATTACCAACACTGCACTGCTGCAGATTCTCTAGTCCTTTTACATTTACATTTAGGCTAGAATCAGAATTTGACTTTTCTCCCTGTGAGTTCTAGTGTAGTAGGTGGACACGTTGCTTGTTGCATTTCAGTACGTTTGCTTTCACTTACGATTTCATTCCGGGCAAGCAAACAACAGTTCCATGGAATGGAGCTCTAGGAAATTGAGAGTGGGTGTTTGGATCCATTTCGATGGAGAAATCTCGATGAAATTAAATTCTTTCAATTGCTAGTCCTAGCATGCGACGGCTTTAAACACACAAGTTGGAAGGGCAAACTAAAACTGGTATCTGTTTCTATGAAGGCACCTACTATCAGTATGTATTCCATTATACCCTCGAAAGCAGCACTCTGAATGCCGCTTTCTCTACTGAGAATTTCATGTTGTTACACTTCTTTTATGAAATAATTCAAATTAGATGCAAGCATAAAAATTGCAATATTTAAAAACGACGGTTAATGGAATAGAAAATAGCATAGCAACTTTATCTGTTTCCTTACTTTATATAGAAAGGAGCGTATGCTACCCACTTTCACAAGTGAGGCAAGAATATCTGATTTCAGATTCACGGGGCCACACAGTCCGTTTCTAATTCATAAGTTAAACGTTTGTGAGTGGATCTGTCATGTCATCCATCCATTTGTAGGAGCTAAGTACATAGATGGGGGTCGATGGGTGTGTGTACTCGACTCAACAAATAGAAAGTAGAACTTCCTACCTAGGC
>JAQFZC010008349.1:0-10269 GCA_034695205.1 Dicyrtoma fusca | reverse complement strand
TCTTTTCAGTAGCAACATAGTAGTAGCAATGTTGACTATGACCATTGCCCAGATCTTTACACATGCCATTTACAACACCGTAATCCGTTGGTCTTTTTGGTTTTGGTTCTGGTTACATAACCAGTACGTGTATTATGTATATTTTTCGACAAAATATATATTTCAAGAAAGGGGATACGATGAAGTTACGATCATTTTCATTTAGGCTCAATCAGCAATAAATAATTGAGTACTTGAAGCATGAAAATATAAAATATCTAAAAATTCCTTTAGCACTGCATCATACGTACATACCAGTCGTAAAATATGTATTTTTTCAATAGAGAAATGGTAAGACTATTAAGCATATTGCCTACTTAGATTTTTCTCAAGTTCTCAATAAAAGCTAACTCTAAAGGTCTCGACTGATGAAAGAGCTATAAACCAAAATAATTTCAACACACATAAATTATTTTGATTATGATTGCAAAAATATTTTTATTGCTTTTGCATTGGGGGGAGCTTCTTTATTTCTTTGCAAAGAAGGCCGCACATTTTTTCAATACCTGCGCATTCATGGCATTCGACCAGGATGCCAAGTAACGTGTACTTATGGTCTTTGCATATGAATACTTGACACGCTTTCAAAATCATACAAGGGAGTGTAAACTTTCTTGAAAGTACCGTGCATTCCATAAGCATAGTCTTCGAATGCAGTGCTTCAGCAGTCGTTTAAGGACACTGCGTCTGACAGGGATTCATTGAGGAGAAAATAAAAGTTTTGTTTCGAGTAGTACACATACTTCATAATAAACAGTAACACTAAGACTTCACTTCCTACTTTCTTCGTGAGGGAAAGTGAAAGAAGCGGTAATCCCAAGAGACTGTCAGTGTTTCGTTTCTCCAATTGTATTATTTATTTGAACTGGCTTTGAACTGGTACCACGTAATCATAAGTGTCATTACGCTAAACCCATGTTAAATTAAATACAAAGCGCAAGTTAGTAGAAACAGATTGTAGAAAGACAAAAGTATTTGAATTTGTACAATTAGGTAAGCAAGGAAGGGCCTACCTATTTAATTAAATCAGTTTTATTACGGATAACGGATATTCACTGGACTTGAAAAGAGAAGGATTGGCTCACGCTAAATTTCCATTCTGAAAGATTAGAGTGTAGCGTGGGGGAAATGATCATGTTCCCAAGTGCTATGGCGGCATAGTAGGTTCATTTATGCGGGAGCATAAAAAAAGTTGTTTTAGTTGGTTGATTGAAATACTTAAATTATTGTTCTCAAGTACAATTACATAAAACAATGGAATTTATTGTACTCGTTTCCCTGACGTGACCCACCCATGTAATTCCCAGACCAGTATTTGGAGGAAAACTATTCTAGGTATGTTGCATCCCATTTTCCCTCCACTGGAAATCTAGGTCTCGGATTCCGAGCTGAAAGAAAGTTAATCTTACAAATAATGGGAGGAAAAGAGGAAATAATTTAACTCTTTCCTGACCACCCTCAATACACCTATTTGTCTAGCCATAAAGGAAATACTTGAGCTCTTTCTTCAAACTGAAAGCAGCACAGGTAGGTACATACTTTCTAAGGAATCCTCCAATCACAAGAATCAAAACGGAAATCATAGGTTATGAAATGGCAATAAAAGTTGCCGTATCGACACATGAAAGGTGGTACGACAAAAACCTCAGCCATCTGTATGCCTACTTACTTCTACAATATCCCGACAAGTTCAGATTAAGACCAAATACTGGTGTTTAGTAGTAATTCCATTCTTGTCAACACTAACTGTGTAAAACTACAGGAGGATATTATTTCCTCAGTGGTTTGTCAACTTAATGGTTACGCAATTGTGTTAATAATGCTAATAAATAATAATTTCCCCCTTTTCAGTTTTCACCACTACATGATTTCCTCGTAGAAATGCTATGAGTAGCCTTGTAAATCCTGCTCTCCTATCTCTATCTACAATCTGTACAAACTAGATGCCCACACAAATGGAGAATGGAGGAAAAGAACAAGCTTTTTTACTCGAGCGTTGTTGTCGAGAGATTGAGGAGGAAACGAATGGAAGCGTAGACAGAATCAGTTGGCTGGGACAGTTTGCGTGCGGCATTGGTTTCCTCGTTGATAGTGTCATAAGGTATGGATGACTTTTTCTCCATTCTTTCTGTCAGCAGTGAAATAGGGATGACAAAAGATAGGACGAAGGAGTGCCAAACCCTTGTGACAACACAGCAGGAACAACAACAGAGCCGCTAAAAACCATCATGAAAAGGCGACACATCAACAATTGCATTGTTCTCAAGTGTACTTTTTGGAATATAATATAATCTAGGTAAACAGCAGCAGTATTCAATGTATGCGGATTTTCTCCGCAGTAGTATTATTTCATTTAGTGCAACCAACCAAATGTTGAGTACAACACACAGCAGTGAAATTAAATGAAAGAAATTTCATTATAACTCTGCATTGAAACGGCTTGATATTAAAAAATAACAGTACTCAGTGCTTAATAGAGTGGCAAACCTACTACAATTTAAAATACTCTCAAGCAATACCGCCTCACCAACCTTCCCCCAATGCAGTGGCGTTCAGCCTTGTAACCAAACTTTCCTCCAAAAATCTAAAAGACAAAAGGCCCATGAACAAATACACGAATGATAATAACACCCTAGAAATGCGAACGATTCAATATCACAGACGAAAATAAGCTCAATCATAAAAATGATATAATTTTTCATAGGTATACCTGGCAAACATCGTTGTCGATTCTTCGGAATAAATACGCAGTAATGTAAAGAATGATGATTTCCTTTTCAATCTTGGAAGGGCGACAGCTGATTGTGAGTTTTATATCCAGCGTGGGAGCTTGTCTTCTACTTTTTTTGAAGCCATAATTCTCTCTTTTGTAAGCATTTGGCTGGCCGGCTATTGTCTTCCACCGAACAAATATACACACATACACCTAAAGCTATTTTGAAGTGAACCTCATTCGGGGGTGCTTACGCAATCGTAAGGTATGGGAGGATGGGATTGAGGGAGTCTGGTCTAAAGGACCCTTCGGTCCTGACGGGTTGCCACGTAGCGGGTGGGAGGCTGCTTCTAGGTTAACGCATCTAATCTAAATACAGCGTCAGTAGTAACCTACAGTTGAGCATTCGCTCTTCCCCTGCTCCTTTCTCTACTGACAACCTCTCCTTTAAAACAATAAGAAAAGGAAAGTACGGACTTCTTCCGGGAAACCAAGGATCTCGAGGCCAAAGAATAGTAAATGGTAAAAGTAATTTAAACTTGTGAGTATAGATTTTTTTGTGCTTCAGCGACTTGGCTTCTTGACTCTATTTACTTCCTTTGGCTGGCTGTCTCCCTCTTGTTCAAACCTCATTTGGGACACCTTCACTTCAAGAAAATCCCGCTCGCTCCCTCCACTACAAATATAAATTGCAATCATATTCAAAATTGAACGCCTTCCCAGTTTCCCAGCTTTCTCCCACAGTGTCAGAGTAAGTCTAACGTCGTAATACTATTGTGTAGTAATGATGCATAGAAAATTTCTTGAAATCATTTCTGAATACATTAGAGTCTGCTAATATTAATGTTCAAATATGCTCATAGTATATAGTTTTCCTCATCTCAGGCATTGAGTGGTATTGGACTGAACAAGAAGGGATATCTATGAGTGGAGACCCAAGCTTCTACTTTAGAGCAGAGAGTATAGTAAAACATATGTCATGATTTATGCTAGTTAAACCGCATCATCGAAAGAGATATAATATTTCACATTGGAATTTATCTTGCGAAGTGTGTGTGTGTGTGTATAGGTCGATATTCTCTTGGTTTAGACGGGATTGGTTTCATAATTCACTATTTTACAGGCTCACAAGGCTTCAGGCTCCATTGGAGGAACAAGAGGAGCCAGGAACGTTAACGGCTTAGCGGTAGTGGGAGGAAATGCTACCGGGGGAAGGAGAAACATAATGATGGGTCCGTTACACAGCCAACTTGGAAATAATATACGAAACTTTTGACCGTGACTCGAGTAGTATGTGCGAAGGACGTACACACAAAAGAAACTTGCTACTTCAAGACTATGAAGAGTTATCAGGACAGCCGTAACCGGCATAGCAGAACACTCTACCCAAATATCATTGAAAATGCATCCTGGAGATATTTTTGCTAACAATTTTTGTTTATTTTACTACAATTATTATTGTGATTACGAATCGATATTGAATGAGAAAATAATATTTATGATGACCAATGCATCGCTCCACTAATTAACTATATTGACTCATTCAACTGATTAATAAGCTAATGCAGCACAATCCAGTACAGCACCACTAGTTTCCTGAGCATCCGGGCTGCTACTGTAGGGCTATACATGCTACCATTATAATCAAAAGTGATTTTAAATGTTTCCATTAATTTTACAGAAGTAAAGGTTTTATTTTTGAGTTACTTTGTACACGAATGATCTATGCTTATGTTTATCCATTGTATTGTAATCTAGATGTAAAACTGATTAATTCTGTCTACACGTGCTCTATCCATTAGCTCAGTGGACGTGATGCCGTACTGTTTACGGGCTCCAAGGCTTTCTTTGTGTACGCTATGCAGAGTGTAAAAAATATATCTTACGGAAGTCAAATGGTAATAGCATATGTCCAAGTATCTGATTCCTGTACGTTGATTCTAAATCTTTATTTTTCACAGTTTTCAGCGTTAACGGCAATGATCCATCCCCAGGGTCTCTGATTCTATTTCCAGATCTCCACTTGCACGCAGGACAGCCATAGCTGGTGTCAGAAAGGTAAAATATTACACTTTCTTCCAGCAAGCAAGTTGTAGATTAAATTTCATTGCTTGCAATTCCCCCCAAAATACATTTTTTCTCCTACATTAGAGCGTATGTATTTTCCATTAACCTTGTCCTCCACTCAGTCGAGTCGAGATCCTGAGGAAAAGGAAAGATTTTTATTATTGTTGGAAGAATTAGTTCGAGTACTATTCAGACGGCGCTATTAAGACGTCCCAGGCAGTGCAGTGCAGTGAAGGCCATGGAAGGCCCTTTAAAAAGTGAAATGCATGGAAATGTGTAACTTGGGTTTGTCCCATGAGTCGAGTCCTACTCTGCCTAATCGTAAGTTTGAATGTAATGATCTTCATTTGCATCTCTTGCTATCTTAGAGAGAGAAGAAAGCTGAGGTGAGTTGAATTGAGAGCCTTGGAGAACATTCATGATCTGGTTAGCCACAGGTTATGCTTGATGAATGGTCCGTAAGTACATGCCTAATAATATTACGACAACAAGAAACATCGTAGCAATTACGGTTGTTTGTGCAGTTCGTCGTCCGTGGTTTTCATAAACAGTCGTTGAGTCGTTAATAGAGTTTCTTGAATTTCTCACACTTTTGGGTTGCTTTTGGGTTCCTTCAACCGATTTCCTCATCGGAAGACGTCCTCATTGATTTTGCACGCTTAGCACGAAGTCAACAATATAATGCGAGGCGCATACCAAACAGACGAGTGGATCCGTCCATATCTTTTTTCCTTGAATGTGACTCAGCATATCTCTGTAGACTTGTGGGTGTCTTCCCAAGGTATGTACCGCATTTTCTCAAATAGAGCCCCTTCAGCTATAAATCAAACTTGGACTCAGACCCCGGGCTGCATTAGGGACCCGGGCTCTGTGTAAGAAAAGTCGGTATGTACTCTCTAATCGACTGCTCCGACTCCCAAGTCTTCATCCTTTCACTCAAGCAGACTTCGTAGACTTCTGTTACACTCGCTATCTTTGTGTGTGAACGCGGAATATATTCTTGAGTTTCCCAAATGAATTCCAAAAGCATGCAAAAGGCAGGTATCGGCACGGGTTAGATAGACCGAATACGTATACAGCCTTTCAACTTTCTCTTTCATAGTCGGTTGACGGTGATACAAAGACCCGCTTAGAATAGACCGCTGTAATTTATCTTTGCGTTTGATTCCAAAAATAGAAATTCCTCGGAGAAGGACGTCCTTAAAAAATATCTGGCTGCTCTTCCAAACAGAAAATATGAACGCACCAGGAATAAAATGGGTCGAGTCTTGATATGTACGTAGCACTCAAAAGATAAACACCGGATAAAATGTATGTAGATGCAATATTACTTTCCTTTTCACTTGACCTCTCTCTCCTGGCGATATTTAGATCCATATATTTGAATCAAGGCTCCCTTCTTCATTCCCTGTCGCTTGGTCAGTCCATGAAGGGATGCAGAAGAATTCATCATCAACGATGCGTTGAAGAATCTAAGAATTTACTGTAGCAGCTGGAAATGTTGAATATCTTCTCTAAAAACTATGTACATTGACCTTCTTTACAAGTGAATCAGTAGACAATATTAATTTTTTGCTGTGTAAATATACTATCCTTCGGCTTCATCTGCACAATGAACAACTGATGATGGGAAAGAAAATAAAAGATGTATCAGTAATAATAAAGTAGGCATATCACAAAATTTCTATATGCATAAACTTAATTGGAGAGATTTGTATAATATTTTAACTTATGATTGGTCTCGGGATCGGAAATTAACTTTTTTTGAGGTACTTAAGAATGTTAAATGTGAACCTTAAAAAAGGAAGCCCACCTTTTCTTCTTTGGTTCATTGTTTATTGCTCAGCGTTTCGCAGTGTCTTTTCTGTCCTAAGATTGGGGCACCAGAATAGAATCCTTTTTCCTTGTCTTTACGTGTTATGGGATTATTTGAATACTGTAGTGGTGTTGTTGTTGTTACAGAACATTATTAGAACATACAATAAGGTATAATTACACAATAATAATTCTTTCATGTTCATGAATACAAATGACATAATATACAATGAAATACCGCGTGTGTGACGGAAACCCTTGTGTGGTTATGCTGCATGTGTGATGTTCAAAATTACAGTAACTACCACAATACCGCCCGTGTACATGTTAGGAATCCATGAGCTCAATGTAATGAAGGGACCCGTAGATGTTAATGCTGATTCACAGTAATTCTCATAGTTTGGCTTGTTTTTTCAAACTCAAGGAGTTCACTGTCTCCTGAACTATCTATTTACATCATCACTCACAGAGTAATAAACATGTCGTAGGGGAAATTTACACTGTACAACCAAAGCCTGCGGGAATCCATGCACTTAATCTTTGGTGTAATTATCTTTTGCAAGCAACTTTAACACTTTTAGTTTTAGCTTCTCAACTCCTTTCGCTCCATTTCTCCCTATGCTTTCCCTCTTGTGTACAGCTTATTTTTCAACTACGGACACCAAAAAAACGGATAATAATAAGTTGCCCTGTTTTCTCACACTAAATCACACACTAGGAGCTTATTTAAGTGAATAAGACGCATTTGAAAGGGTCACTGACAAGAACAGTTCGTCGGTTAAGAAGCAAAATGATGCACATCCACATCTACACGTATGGATATGCAGCATTTTGCTTTACAGAGTTTCTGGATATACATCACTTTGCTTTTAGCCAAAAGTGGATGTGCATCATTTTGCTTCTTAACCGACGAGTTGCTGTCTTGTATCGTTTGAACACGACCACCCCTTGCGCCCCTTACATTGTTGTATTCCTGACTTCTGTATTTTTATGCCAGGATGATCGACCAATACAGAACTGAGTGAGACAGCGACAAAATTTTTGACCAAATTAGCCTTGGCACGATGGAGAACTAAACGATTCCGATTAAGAGAATGCCCAAATAGAGAGGAAAAGTTATAGTAATATGAGAGAAATCATCGTGGGAAAGTTTCAGAGAGACAATGTAAGAAAATAAGACACAAGTGCATGGGAAGGAAAAAAGTAGCTCAGGGACCCGCAGATCCCAGAGCTCTGGTCTGTGTAGACTGTAGAAAACACGGATGCCCTCAAGTGTGTGTCTGTAGTGAATTAACTTGCTCAATTACTCAGATTCCCAACGCAACCTTCCTTCTCAGAGATGAGCTGGGAACCCAATACGGAATGTACGAGTACAGAACTAATGCACCGACTACACAAGATCCCATCAATATAGAAACAATCGCACACAAAAAATACTTACAAAATTTATTCACTCGAATCTTCCGCATCTTATCTTCCACATTCAGTAATCGGCTTGAGTTTATAATATAAGTGTATATTATTTTCCCTGGAATACTTATCTGTATTTGATTCTTTCTTTCGAGTTATCGTATACTCGCACTCAACATCTCATGATTTCAAGTAATCCTACTTCTACAATAAAAGAAATTGCGTGTGCAAACCCATCTTTGCTTTCTTTTCAACGTGTTAACCGTTTCTGGATTAAAATAACGTTAATGAAGAAGCGCTTCTTAAACATTAAATAAAACGAGCTAAACACTTTTTTTTAAATTTGTGTCCTTTTTTAATGAACTAAATGCAACGGCAGGACTATATAGCTGGAATGTAGACAGTATGTACTGTTAGGATTATTTCCTAAACACTTCAGCTATGCTATGCTGGAATGATGCGTACGTAGGTTAGGCTTGGCAAGTAAGAGGAAATGAAGAGTGTTTATTAGGATACTGAAGGGCCTGATGGCCGGGTGGCTTCTAACTTAGGCAAAGCCAGAACAGGAGCTCCAAGGCTCAGAGTGAATGTGTGTGTGTGGATCACATGACATACACCCAGCATGGCATACAAGCCAGGCGTTCCCAAAGATTGGATGATGAG
Source organism: Dicyrtoma fusca (assembly GCA_034695205.1). NCBI lineage: Eukaryota > Metazoa > Arthropoda > Collembola > Symphypleona > Dicyrtomidae > Dicyrtoma > Dicyrtoma fusca. Next base: position 1,562 of record JAQFZC010008349.1, on the reverse strand, counting down.
GCAAATGTGCGGAGGATTAAAATGCGGCAGGCACATGATGTGTGCGTGCATTGCTTTGGATGGGAGGTTTAACACACCCCCTCCCGAAGTGGGAGGGGTTTTACCCCGACCATTAGGTCCAAAGGGATAAACAAAACAAAATTGCCAAAATTTTTTAAAAGGACCATCCAAAGGGAGAAAGAAACAAAAATGAGAGCACCATTTGCATCATCCAACCGGCTAACACAAAAAAAAATCAAATTATAATATTTCAAATTATAGGAAATTGTATGTGGCGGGGACGCAGCCCCATAGACATGTACATAATTAATGAATGAATTGCGCAAAAATCAAAAAGTGGTTGGGATATAGCCCCATAAGAGAATGTATTATTTAACTATTTAAATTATTTAACTTTTGTCGAGAACTACCCGATAACTTTTCTTTATTTTAACTAGGCTGTGAGAGGAGCTCATGCGGAGTCTGAATCCCAGATCCCGAGCCATTCTACAAACATAGTTTTTAGGACCATTTTTTAAAAATGCCCACCTATGTATGTATTTTAATAAATGTAAAATTTGGTAAATGTAAATATGTAGTGGTAATGAATAAATGGCACAAAAATCAATAAGTGATGGGGATATCGTCCCATAAGGAAAGGTAAACAACAACAAAAATGAAATAAAATATTAGTATGTCTACTACACTATACTGCACTGAAGGAGGATGCTTGAGATGTGATGCAGCAGCGGCGGCGCCAAGGTTGGCTCCAAGCCCTCCAGTGGGCAGGTGTAGAAGGGGTTGAGCAGCTAGGTGGTACAGAGGTGGCTCCGGAGAAGTTGACCACGAGGAGTGGCGGCTCCGGTGGAGGAGACGACGAAGAGATGCGGCTCCGGTGGAGGAGACGCCAAAGAATGGGGGCCACTGATGAGTGGACCCGATGAGGTTAGGCTCCGGATGAGGAGACAACGATGAGTGGGGGCCACTGAGGAGTGGACCCGATGAATGAAGGCTCCGGTGGAGGAGACTTCGAGGAGAAGGTGCCACCGTGGGGTGGACTTTAAGGAGTAGGGGCCCTGGTGAGTGTAGGCTCCGGAGGAGATTACAAAGAGTTGGGGGCCACGGAGGAGTGGACCTGATGAGTGTAGGCTCCGGAGGAGAATACGGTGATTGGGGGGCAGAGAGTGGGCTCCGACAAGGGAGTGGACCCGATGAGTGTAGGCTCCGGAGGACACAGAAACAGATGAAGGATACACGACTTCACTGGTGAGGGGGAGAGAGGGCTCCGACGAGTCCGGATGAGGTTGGTGACTTCGGCGGCGTGGCAGAAGGAGGACGTCTTCGGTGGCACAGGTGGGAGCACCAAAAGTGTGCTGCAGAAAAAGTCGTCCCGAGGAGGCTGAGGACCCAGGGGGGTGTGAGAAGCCGACCCGACCACCACCCGGAGGAAAAAAAACCTTTTTTCCAAAAAACACTGGAGCACCAGAGGAGAGACACGGCAGCTTCCACCATTTGTTAGGATTATTTTCTAAACACTTCAGCTATGCTATGCTGGAATGATGCGTACGTAGGTTAGGCTTGGC
>JAQFZC010008348.1:0-10270 GCA_034695205.1 Dicyrtoma fusca | reverse complement strand
CTTAAAATGTTGGAATAAATACTAACCTATGCGTGGCTTACTTTAATTTTGTAAAAAAAATTAACCTTCTACATAGTGTACTTATATTCGTGGTCCCGTGAAGTCCACTATGTGGCGAGTTCACTGTAGTATTATATCTAGTTTTACACACTTTTGAAAGTGTCGATTTCTAGTTTTGCCCTTTTTGAAATGTGTTCTTTCTTTTGGTTTTAACTGTTTATTAAATGTTTAGATGTAGTTTTGACCTTTTTGAAAGTGCTAAATTCTGTTTTTTAACCTTTTTGAAAGTGTAATTTTATAGTTTTGACCTTTTTGAAAGTGCTAAATTCTGTTGTTTAACCTTTTTGAAAGTGCTAAATTCTGTTGTTTAACCTTTTTGAAAGTGTTAAATTCCAGTTTTGCCAGTTTTGAAAGTAAAAATTCTGTTTTTGATCTTTTTGAAAGTGATAAATTATAGTTTTAGCCATTTAAAAAATGTTTATTTGTAATTTTAATTGTAAATACTAAACCACTTGATGTTTTGTCAGTTCCGTATTTTAAATGTTGATGAATTATGTAGCAAATTCTAATGTGGTGGCACTCATCCTTATGTATGTAGGTACTCTTGCAAGATTATTGTTGCATGAATACCTACAGATTTATTCACAACAGAAAAAATGTCAATAAATCAAAAATAGATTGAATTATTAAAATGTGTTTTTTTAAGTACAATCAGTACAATGCATACCTACTGTTTCTAAAAATGAATAAAAAAATTAAAACACTTTTTTCGAAATAATAAAACTGTCGTTGACACCTTTTTAAAACTAGCAAAACTAACATTCACAGTTTTACACTCTTTAACAACGAGTTAAGTTACAATTTAAGTACACTTTTCAAAAATACTAAAAACTGCTATGTACGTTTTTTTAGTAACACGCTATTCTAAAGCTAAAAGAAAAGGCAAAAATTATGAGAAAAAAACATTAATTTCGTTTCAAATATTGTTTATTTTTTTCAAAAGGAAACGGCGCAAATGAAAAAATACAAATTAAAATCATTAAAATAAAAATTTTTCTTGATTTGCACCAAACTGTAAAAAGGCAAATGACGAGTTCCCCTTGCACCCCGTCACTTCCTTCGCTCACTCACCACTCGACTTCGACAAGCAGGGAATTCTCGAGCGCAACTTTGAAATTCTCCAATTTTCACCCAAATCGCCAATTCGTTGTGTCTGTTCTTCGGAAATGTTGTTCAAATTTATCGGTTAAAAAGAGGCAAAAAGCGGAATTACAGTTTTCTAATTGGTATCAATTCCACCTATTTTAAACTCTGCATCGAGGGGAGCAGCTGTTTTCAATTAAATTTCAAGAAAATCCTTCATTTTTTTAAAGGTAAGTTTGGTCATTGCATTGCACTCAAATCCCGTCCCTTTCTTTACGGACACACTCGACGCTTTTACGAGGCTTTGCATGGCACGTACATACGGCAAACGCCGCTCATTTCAAGTGCCACACTTTCTACATTCAACATTTGACAGACATTCAACATTCTGTTGTTTTTAGAGACAAAAATGACGCAATTACGAACAAAATAAGTATCAACAATCAACAATCAATGAGATTAAAGATCCAGTTATTACAATTATTTGATTATTTATTCGTTCTTTTGTCCATTTTGCCTATTTAGCCATTTTTAAAGGTTCAGTGTGACCGTAGTTGGTAGTAGTATTGTTGATTGCTTTTGTTGTTTGTATGTAATGTTGAATGTAATTTTTCACTGTTTTGTTGTTTTTTTAAATTATTCAATTCCAGATTCACTACTGAGTAACTGTTGACTGTGTGACAATTTAATTTTCGGTCATCGGGCAACGGGAAGGGAAACCACGACGAAATACGACGTTTCAACGTTCGGCGTTAAAGACGTTGAAAGGTAAAAGTACCTACTAACTAATAATTAATAGATTGATGATGAAATAATTTTATGCGTTTGTTTAGCTTGCTGCTTTTTGTTTTATTTTTAAACCTTTTCGAAACAGTTGACAGTTTTGACTTATTGACTTGTTTGAAAGTGTTAAGTTTTAGTTTTGAGCTGGACCTTTTCTGAAATTGTCAAATTCCAGTTTTGGCCTTTTTGAAAGTATTAGTCACTAGTTTTGACTTTGTTGAAAGTGTTAGGCACTAGTTTTGCATTATTTTTAGAAGTGTTAGGCAGTAATTTTGACTTTTTTGAAAGTGTTAGACACTATTTTTGCATTTTTTTGAAAGTTCTAGTTGCTAGTACTAGTGACTAGGTTTAACTTTTTTGAAAGTGTTAGTTTGTAGCTTGTAGTTGTTAGTCACTAGTTTTGAGGTTTTGACTTTTTTAGAAGGTAGTTTTGAATGTTTGTTGAAATATTAATTTCTGGTTTTGACCTTTTTGAAAGGGTTAGCTACTAGTTTTGTATAGTTTTTAAAATGTTGATTTATAGTTTTGACTTTTCGAAAGTATATTAGTTTTTAGTGTTGACGTTTCTTTTTGAAGTGTTACTTTCTAGAATTGGCCATTTTCAAAATATTAAAGTGAAGTTTTGCCGTTTTTGAAAGTATACATTTTTAGAATTGAGTCTGAATCTTTTTAGATATTTTTTGAATTCTTGAGTTGAGTTGAACCATCTAATCTCCTTGATTCCGTTTTTAGCTTTACTTTTTTTTGAAAAGTGTAAATTGTAGAATCAAAACTAAACAACTTAGTCGTTTACCACTTGCGAATAGTTTACGAGTAGAAATTTAATCCATTAAACTAGTTACTGGGTACAATTTTGTTTTATTTTTGTTATTCCGTCGGTGTCGATACTGCCAACATCAATCATTGACCATTTAAACAGAAAATCTTTATTCTTGAAATGCTCCCTTTTTGAATTTGTTACTTTTCAATTATGATGGCTCGTGGCCGTGGTCAATAAGGACATATGTACATACGTACTTGTTGCAGTGACTGGCTAATGAAAGGCAGCCTCTGGCAATTGAGAAAGGGCAGACTGTAGAGCTAGCTGGAGCTGGAGAATTAAAAGTAAATCAAATGTGAAAGGCAAAGGCCCTACTGTAAAATAGTTCGGCATTGAAAAGTGGAAAATAACCAGAATGTAAATAAATTAAAATCCCCTCTGGCAAAATAAGAATAGGTTTTAATTTCATCAGCAGTACTACACTCATGCAGTGACCTAATAATATAAACTAATACAAAGTATACCCACGTATTTTTAAAAAAATACATTTTAATACTTTACCAATCATAATATTAAGCCTCAAAAAACCGTATACGGTTTATCGGAGTGAAATTAAACATAAAAAGTAAAAAGTGATTTGACAGACGAATTTACCTCTAAAGAAATAATTACTTCTTTGTTTTTTAATACTTTATGAACATACAAAAACCATACAAACAGAAACCGTAAAATAAAATATTGTGACACAGTCAACAGTTAGACACATAAATAGCAGCCTTGGCTGTTTACTACTGTAATACTACTTCCTGAATTAAAAACTGAATTGATAATGTGAGATGTTATTTAAACTTTAAACATGTAATTTTGAATGTTTTTTTTCCTTTTAATTGTGATTGCAGACTAGTGCAGTGTGGGTTGACTACTCTTGAAAATGGGTGGAAAGCGAAAGTCGAATTTGCGAGGAAGTGCCGGCTACGATAAAAAGTACAAGCCAAGAGATCTCGACAGTCAGTCGGTGGGCTCGGCGTCCACGAAATCTGACCCAGATGTCAAAGTTGACAAGATCCTGGATCGCCGCATTGCACGCGGCAAGACTGAATACTTGTGCTCATGGAAGGGACTGGGCTCGTAAGTCTTTTTGGGTGCTATTACGTATTCGGCTGAACCTTTTCGAAACAGCTATGTAGCCAGTTTTACACCTTTTCGAAACTGCTAATTTGAAGTTTTTTCGTTTCCGAATGTTCCAATTTATAGTTTTGTTCTTTTCGAAAGTGTTGATTTCTACTTTGACCTTTTTAAAAGTATTTATTTCTAGTTTTAACTTTTTTGAACGTATTAATTTCTAGTTTTGACCTTTTTGAAAGTGTTGATTTATAGCTTTGGCCTTTTTGAAAGTGTTAATTTCTAGTATTACACACTTTGGACAATGCAATGTTGACTTCTAGTTTTGACCATTTGGAAACTGTCGATTTCTAGTTTTTTTACACATTTTTCAGAGTGCTGATTTCTTGTTTTAATTAATTTTGAAAGTGTTGATTTTTAGCTTTACTCACTTTGGAAAATGTTAATTTCTAGTTTTAACTTTTTTGAACGTGCTAATTTCTAGTTTTGCACATTTTGGAAAATGTTGACTTTCTACTTTTCACATTTTTGAAAAAGTTGATTTCTAGTTTTGGCGTTTTTGAAAGTGTTAATTTCTAGTTTTACACATTTTGGAAAATGTTAATTTCTAGTTTTGACTCTTTTCGAAGTGCTAAATTATACTAGATATAAAACAGTAAACAGCTTCATTGTTTGCCAGTTGCGAATAGGTTATAACCACCGTGGTAGGATAAAGTTTGATCTTTGTAAAGAGTTTTAACTCACAATAAATAATACTTTCGAGAAAATGTTAATAAAAAATTAATTTTTTAAATTTGTTTAACCTCAGCTACGAGTCAACTTGGGAGCGTGAGGACGAGCTGGACTGCGAAGACCTCATTGACGATTTCAATGACAATGTAGGGCGTGGGAATTACATTGATGACGAAACTTACACCCCACACGTGAGACACCGGTAAGTGCATCCAAATTAACACTAACCAATCAATTATTTACGTCATTATTACACGCTGATGATGAACTTGAAAACAGTCTTAAAACGGATCAAAATGTCATTATAGAACCACAGCCAATGGAACTGGTAATGGAAGCGACTTCGTGTCCTCCTCCTCAGACAACAAGTACAACCGAATCTCAAAGTCTGCCCCCCTCACCGGCACCAAGTTCGATCAGGGCTTTCAGGCCGACTTCATTCTGGGTCACTCCACGAATGACAAGGGAGAGAGGATGTTCCTGATCAAGTGGAAGGACTCGGAAGAGGCTGACATGGTTCCGGCTGAAGTGGCCAACAAAAAATGTCCAGCCCAAGTCATCAGTTTCTTTGAAAGTCGCACCGAACTACGCAACGGCCAGTTGTATTTCAAAAAATGAAAAACAAAAAACTAAACATTCTTCAGGTTCGAATTTCTAAAACTATACCATCATCCAACGAATGTCCAATCAAAATTTAGTCGTTTTCATTTCGAATTCGATCAACACACTTGGATATACATAATTATAATTCGAAAGTAATCTGAAGTAGTTACTACTCTATCTTGAAGCCCCTACGAAATACTACAAAAAAAAATATAATGAATTATAATATTTTGATCATAGTAATTACTCTTTGATTACATACCAATTTTATTATATAAATATATATTAATGATACCTATACATAAAAAAAAATAATTACATTTAAATTTAAAATCAGCTATGTACTGTAATAACTGTAACTTAAAACTTAGTAATAATCTAATAATTATTACTTTGATATATGGAACAAAAATGCAAAATAGTTATTGCTTTTGTAAGCGTAGGTATTTTCAAAATCAACTATAAAAGTTTATTATATAATTTGTTACGTCATTGTTATTACTTACTACATAGTACACAACTAATTAATTATTAATGTATTATTATTATTATTATTGGTGTGATTTTATTTTGATTTTGTGTTTCAGAGTTGACTGGAGCTGAGCTACTATAGATATATATATATATTGTCGTACATATTATTTGGTTGTTGCTACTTTATAATAATTACACTGATTACAAGTAGAAGTTACTATTTACTTTTCAATTTCGTATTCACTACAATGTATGTACTATGTATCATTTTTATTTACAATAATTATTCTAATATATGAAAATATTTAAAAAGTAGAGTGCCGAGTGGTATGAATTGTATGAATGATATTTTCTCTACGCTATAATTGTATTAGTGAGTTAATTGTATAAATTCCTTGGAGCCCCCCATTCATTCATTCAGGTTTTTGTTTGTACATGTAATTTAAATCATTTGTTGTGTTTTTGTTACTCTCAAATAATTGTGCAAGGTAGGGAAGCCCTAGCAATTTATTTAGAACACAACTGCTGGAAAATATAGGTTGAGTGAACTAATTAATTATTATTACTGCTTTCTGATTCAGGATTGAAACTGTCAACCACATAACTAGGTACTTAAACTTGAATTAAGTGGGAAATTCTGTCTGAGTGTTGTAATCCAATTCCAATCAAATGTGTCACACATGTCATTTCTTCAGTACGGGAATAATATTTGTAATAATAATGATAATTTTATTTTGGTAGTTTAGTCGGTCGGTCCTCACTTTCAGTGTTTAGTTGTGTAAATTTAAATTATAGTACATAATTATAATAAATTATAGTATAGACGTATCCTATAATAAATGAATGACAGTTATTTCTGGTAATAAACTATATATATCCATTATGTACATACATTTCCCTGGTATACTTACGCGTGTGTGCATAATATTTATCTTCTTTAAAGTTATCTTGTTTCCAGAATACCCACACCGATTTGTAATTCCCGTATGTTTTCGATCCCGATGTATAATTTAGTATCATAATCGACGGTACGGTCCTAATATATGTACATACGTATATATTTTGCATCCTTCAGTTTACTTCTCTCCGTAGTAGCTGCATTCGCATCCCCCGAAATGAATACAGTACTCACTGATACGAAAAGAAAATTATGCACAAAACATTTTTAAAAAATATTCAGCACTTTCTTCCGCAACAGAATTTCAAATATATTCCGTAAAAATATTTCTTTTTTTTTTCTACTGACTTACGTGAAGCAGCAACGCGCTAGTGTTAAATTTTTTAAAATATTATCCCTGGAAAGAATATTTACAGAATTTTTGTCACAACGTAAAAGCCTAATAAATAATGTAATTTATTTAATGCAATTGCAATACACTTAGCAAAATCAAACTAACTTTTTCGAAGAGGCTCAGCTCAGCCACTGCGCTTTCTCTCTTAAGCTAGTTAAAGTTTGCCAGTAATTATATTTACTTATTAATTTGTCTTACGGAAATATTTTGCACTCGAATCCGTACTCACAACCCGGTTGGTACGGATAACACTGGAACAAATGGATGAGCATCATCAGTTAAAACTACATATGCCGGGTAAAAATGTTGGTATGTAATTATTTATTTATATATGTTATAATTAAATTGATATTACTTACAAAACAGTTAGCAAGAATGATAGGCCCATGCAAAAGTATCCATAGCTTACAGAATGGGTCAGGTGGAGGTATAGGTATTATATTTGAGTCCACAGTTAAAGCTGCAAGGATGCTAGCAAAGAGTATTAGGGACACATTTCGTATGGTTAGCATTGTGGAACTTTTGAATACCATTCGAACGACGGAGATACAATAATAATATAATTGACAGAAGAACTGCAAAGGCAATCTGTGGCCATTTGCATTGCCTAAGGTGGTCCTTATAACTGTATTTATACGCTTAGTAATCATTTTGATCATAATTTTGTTGCCGTCTTGTGACGAGGAAATAGTCGATTATTTTGTCAGTGTGTCGCTCAATCCCGTTTCATCTTTGTCTTTTTGTCTCGTTTTTACGGTCGCAGATTGATAGTTTCGTGTATTGATTTGGTAAATCACATTCTTTCTATTCTGTCTATGCTTATGATATGAAGGAAGGAGGAACTATATGTTCGTAGATAGAGATTATGAGCTGATGAATGAATAAATCATTAAATATTATTATTATTAGTATTAGTCTACAAAAATTCATAATTACTAAATATCAATGGCAATGTCTGTTTAACCTATTTGGAACAGGGAAACTATCGAAAGAGGACTTTGCAAAAGTGCTTTTCTTTTACAAATTGACTTTTTTTAAAAAGGTCAAAACCAGGCAAAATCATTTTTAAAAACCATTAAAATTAGAAAATAACATTTTGAAAAACCATCAAAACTACAAACTAGCACTTTCCAAAAGGCCAAAACGGAAAAAAAAATTATTACAAAAACAGTAAAAACTACATACCAACTAAGACCTTGATTTCACTAGCAGGTTTATCCATGATTAACATGTGAAATCCGCACTAACCATGGGTAAAAACGATGGTTAGTGCGGATTTCACAGGCTAATCATTGATAAACTAACTGTAGTTAAAGTTAACCATGGATAAACCTGCTAGTGAAATCAAGGTCTAACAGTTTCAAAAAGGTCAAAATTAAAAAATAACATTTCCATAACATTCAAAGCTGGAAAATCACATGGTCAAAAAACAATGAAAAAGTTGACAACTAGAAAATACATTTAACATTTTCAAAAACCATCAAAACTAGAAAATTTCACATGAACATTTTCAAAAAGGTTAAAAACGAGATATGAGGAGTTTCAACAACAATAAAAACTATTAACGAACACTTTCAAAAAGATCAAAACTAGAAATATACACTTTCAAAAAGAGTAAAAACTAGGAGTTAACACTTTCAAAAATTATGTCAATTAACTAGAAAATCACATTTTCAAAAACAATAAAAAGTACTAAATAACCCTTTCGAAAAGGTCAAGACTAAAAAAAACACTTTCAAAACTGACAAAACAAAAAACTAACATTGTCAAAAACTATCAAAACTACCAAAACTAACACATTAAAAAGCGTCAAAACGAAAAAATATCATCTTCAAAAACATACCAAACTACACCACCACCACTAATTACCGTTACAAAAAGGTTAATTCTGTCACGTCGTTCGGCCGATCTTCGTTCGGTCGTTGAGATTATTTTTGTATGAAAATTGCTTAAATAATGTATTTTTAGCGCCAATATCTCACATGTCATCAATTTTGCTGAGGAAAATAAAAATAATGCAATAAAGAGAAAGATATGCAGCCATGCAGCCAGCAAAAAAGAAAATAACTTACAACATTGATTTCATCAACTCTGTATAATCTGTAAGTTATGTAAACGAGTGAGTAAGTAACATACATACTGACAATTAGAGATAATAATTAACACACCATTAGCCGATCGACTAGTACAAGTGCCTCCTCATTCATTCATTCTCAACATTTGCGATGTGTACAATATGCTCGACTGCCTCTGACGCGTTTGCCTCATAATTTCTTGGAGTTTTTCCTGTTTTGCACTCACAACTTAAGTCATAAGTATACAGACGTACAATTAACGCAGATTCAAATGCCCTTGAATGAATAGTTCAGTAGAATAAGTTCAGGACCTCCGTTTTTTTGTTTTGTTTTTTGTTTCCTAATAGGTTTACACATCCAAAATTCAAGGGTATGTAGCATCTGTAATGACACGGCTTCCAACGTTCCAACAAATAATAAATGAGACAGTATGGATTATGGATGGCTTTGTGTATTTATTTGCTATTTTTTTAACTACTAAAATGGAGTTTTGGAGTTCCTAGTCAATCCTATTCCGAACAGTAATAAAAACTATTAGTAAGTAGATACATACAAGTACAAACATTTAATTACGGACGAAAATCCCCACTCTTCTGACTAGATTTTCCTAGACACCGTTTACTTTTTTGAACTAGATTGTTACAAAATCAGTTTCATCATCACAATCACTTTTACTAGAACCAATTTATGAGTCCATAATGTATTTTATTCTTTAAAAACTTGACTGGATGTTGTAATACCTCTTCTAATACAAAAACAAGTACGCATGTACATATGTACCTACTACTTTGTTTCGTGTTAAACTTCCGTCTAAACTGTTACATAATGTACTTCATTTCGTGGGATTTAACCTATTCGTAACTGAAAAACCATCGAAATAATGCTTTACAACAGTGTTTTTTTTTCTAGAAATTAACTTTTTTTAAACTGCAAAACTAGAAATTAACATTTTCAAAAGCATTCGAAACTATAGTAACTAGGACTTTCAAAAAGGTCAAAACAATAAAATAAGGTTTTCAAAAAGATGTACAATTAGAAACTGAAACTTTCAAAAAAGGTCAGTACAATAAAATAACACTTTCAAAAAGATGCAAAACAAGAAATAAAAAGTTCAAAACAATAAAATAAGAAAATAATACTTTCAAAAAGACGTAAAACTAGAAATTGGCACTTTCAAAAAGTTCAAAACAATAAAATAACACTTTCAAAAACGGTATCAAGTCAAAACGACGAAAGCCAAAACGACGAATCGTTTCGTCGTATTGACCACTAACCTACATGTGCAA
>JAQFZC010008347.1:0-10271 GCA_034695205.1 Dicyrtoma fusca | reverse complement strand
TTCTACTTATGGACAATGAAAAATAAATTCACCCTTGTGAAAAGTGAAACAGAATAAAAATGAACGACATTATAGCACGTAGTTATAAATGATAAAGGGCCGGAGAAAGTGGTTCAGTTCAGATCTATACTAAATCCAAGTATATACTATCATCATAGTGTTTGAACTAGCTTTCTCCCTTAACTATTATGTATGTCGTATGTACAAAAACACACCTGGACTGGATTACCCGACATAACAATTTAAGAAAACATATGTGAGTCAATTTGATATAAAAGCTTTACAATAAAATAAAGTGAATGTAGTTCCATCTCCTACATAGTCGAATTCAGGATAATAAAATATTTAGATCTTCTATGACGTCAGTTGATCCTTTCTCTGCCTATTAATAGCTTTCTCTTCCTACCTAGGTTATTTCGTGTCTGTTTGTGTGTGTACACATAAGTGGCTAAACGATGAAGCCACAGTCAGTGATATTAGACGCACTTGACCATTTGCCACCGTGCAGAATAATATTTATAATATGAAGGTAATATCTTTACGCCATTATTATACACACGGTTGGGAGTTCATATGAGTGTATACCTGTAAGATATACTTATATGCCTATTGAGATTGAGAAGGTTCTGTTCGTACATATCCAAGAGGAATATCTCCCAAAAAGTCAAAATAAGGAAATATATTACGTCTATATGGTAGAAAAACAAGAAGGGAAAAGTCAGAGAAAGCGAGTGAAAGGTAAAGGGAGAAAGTACAAGAGACAAATGTATTCCCATGATGGTTGATTATGGCTTTCTCTCCCAACAAGTCACTTTGTATTTCCTTCTTGTTTTTCCCCACTTTTACCTGTCTAACCGTTTTTTTGCTCTTTTTCAAGCTCTGTCTCTGCGGTTGAGCTGGGAACCGTGTTCACAGCTTGTTATACATCCATAAATTTACCACTATAAAATAAAGCACTAGAAAGGATATATACCTACAAGCAAAATGTCAAAAATATACCAAAATATCCCAAAACTCCATGTTTGAGCAGAGTTGTTGTACCTGGATGATTTCAGTGTATTTCTTTTTCGCTTTTATGCTCTCTTAGTTCATTGCTGATGGATTGATTGTGTGTTTAGGGATTCCCAATTCCTTCGAAAATAAAAGAGAAGCCTTCAAAATTGTATGGAACTAGTAAATAAATAAATAAATAAGTAAAATGGAGCACTTCTTTACTTGGAAATAAAGAATAAAGTAATCTAACTCTATACTTAATTTTGAACGGAATTCCCAATTTCCTCGTCATGGATCCACTTCACGTCTTCTTATTCTTTTACTCTGAATTCTGAATCTAAATATATACATTCCTTCTGCTTTCCTCTTCTTTCCCAAGATGCCAATATTTTCCACCATCAACTATTGTCGAGCGTTCGATAAATGATCTTTGTAATTCAATGGCAATTCTCTCGCATAAAATATGCACGAAAAACTAAGCGTCGGTCCTATTCTTCAATTCTTTAATTCGCTGGATCATTTTTCCTTACGGGAGAGTGATATGATACCTTCTGTGAGCATCCTCTTTGTTGTTGGAAACTTTGGAACGTTTCAATGTTTAATGTGGAGCGCTTCCCCTACACTTTCACTTCTTGCCTCCTAGCGTAGGATTACCTATGCATCTAACCTCTCCTCTTTCATGTTCGGGTCAAAGCCAAGCTCAACTTATTTGTTTGCCTTTTCTTTGTACCGGGAGTCGAATAAGCACGTGGAGTACTTGGGCCCTCAGGGAGGAATGAAATGGTACATCATTGTAGTCGTAATAGTAATCGCATTACTGGTCATTTAGTCAACAAAATTCCAAGATGCGCATGTACTTTGAATCATTTTAATTTTTTAACCGTTTGACTTTGGGATTTGACTTGCTTTATACAGAAATGTAGGTAGGGACCTACGTACGTTACTACTAGGAACTAGCTTCAAAGGAACAACTACGGAATCGAAAGTATATAGGTACATAGCTTGAAGCTATTTGTATTTCGTGTCGCTATTGTAAAGTGCATCTATTGGAAATTAGAATTGTGAAGTTGAAATGCGAATGTAGTGGAGGATTGTAGCTGCAAACATAGTGTTGAAGTTTTTGCACTCAAAGTACTTTTGTATTTTAGCTCCTCTATGCCTGGTCTGTTGTGTGAAAAAGGAGTTTTTGTCCGCGTGAGCGTATTAAGAGTATTAAAAGTATCGGGATTGACATTGGAATTGGAATTCTCCTGCGTGTAAAGATAGACAGAGGAAGACAAAAAGTAAATTGATCCAGTGATTCAAGGTTGAAATGAAATAAAACTTTTGTGAATGTGGACCGTGAATTGTGTGGATATCTAACGGGAGCAGTAACAGTGTGTAGTACTTAGTTATAGTGATAGTAACAGCCATTTTGGTAATAAAATTGAGCTTTTTTAGCTGGCTATCTACATTTTACCACCATTTTAGATCCATCCACTACTCGCGGATAGACCCCATGGAAGATGAGTCTCCATCATTCTATAAAAAAAATCCAAAAACCAGTATAATCCAGATGACATTATTTTTTTCATCCCCCCCCCCCCCGCTTCCCCATCCCTCTCTTTCTCCGTCTATCTCTCTCGCTCAAACTTTTACTTTCACTTAAGTTGGATAAAGGAAACGCTCCTTGATCAAATATTATTATTTAATATGCACATAAATACTATTTATACAGTCGCAGGGATCGTTATTGGATATTAGAAGAGAAAAAAACGTAGTATACACATAAATATTTGTCGTCCGCGTCATTGAACTAACAAGATGCAAAAAATGCTATCTTAAATTTCAATAAAAACTGCAATACATTCTATTGGACTGTATTCAATGAGAAATTGCATATTTTGAGGCATTGAAAAATGTGATTACTGCGGAATCCGAGGCAGGACTTTAGAAGAGAGATGCCATTTTTCCAAATGATGAATTGATGTGCCTTTTTGGGACAAACTTGATGAACGTGGATATCACAATTTGAATCTTCTATGACTATTTAACTAAGAATAAATATCTAAATCTATAGGACCTGCGTTATAATTATTTTCCTTATCTAGCAATTTTAATACTTTGAGCTTTCGGTCCACAGAATGCAGTTGGTTCACACTGTGATTTTATCGTTTTCAAGTCCTAGGAACGCTTGGCTTGGCTTGGCAGTGCCGTAGGAGTGACTCGGGATTCCTTATTCCCTTAAAATTAAAACTTCCTATTCCCTGTCGTGACTGTGTATTGATGTAGGAAGTTACACATAAACAGCAGTTGCAACTGTACCAAACCAATCTGTGAGCCTACTCCGTTTCGGCTACAGCTAAAGGTTCTTAGATAACAAGGACAGCTCTGAAGGCTTAATGTTGATGGCTTGGGTAGGAATCGCTTGTGTGCCCAAAGCCAAAGGAAAAGTAATTGCAATCGAAAAGGCCACGCGAACCCCAACTGTTTAAATGCTCAAAAAATAAATTGAGACATTGAGAGGACTGCGATTGGCGGGACACAAGTAGGAGATGTGATCAGGTAAGATATAAACAGCTTTGCGTCTCCCTTTTTTTGCATTAAATTTTCTATTTATTGAGGTTTCAATTTCGCAACAATCATATCTTTTCAAAGCGAAGACAAAGCTTTATTTTAAGCATTCAGAAATAATCCTATTATATATCCCTGGACTTATTTTCTATGGAGTGACTTCAAGAAGAAATTAAAATGTATATTTCATGAGTTTTATTTTCTAATCCCCAAGTACGACTGCTCATATAGGGGCCAGAAATATGAATGGTGAATCTAATCCTATAAAGTTCTAATTAAAGAAGATTGTAATTCTTTTTTCAATTATGATTGGAATTTCACAATTCGGATAAATAAAAACGAAACATGAATCCTTAAGAATGCCGAAATACATTTCTAGCCCGGATAGCACTGCGCATTGCATTGGTGATCTACGTTATCAGTAAAAAATCAGAATAATAATATGTAAATCTATAGCTACAGTTATACTGATCCACTTAAAAACGTAATTCAATTACATTTTTGAAGCATGATTTCAAGAAAAACATTGAAAGTAAAATAAATTCTGCTGTGGTGACACATTCGGCCGTGGATTGGCTTCTCCTGTCACGTTTAATCGAGATTCTATTCAATTCCTCGAAAGAGCATATACATAAACATGTGTCTGTCAGTCATATTTGATTTCGACTAGACAAAACAAAAAGGAGAATAAATAATCAGTGCAGTGCCGATTCAGTTCAATAATTTCAAAATTGGCAATGTCAGACAGTCATACAAGCTGTCGCTATCGTTTTATAAGAACAAGTTTTAAGTATCTACATAAATACTTTCCAGGTGGTAATCAATCAAAAACATGGTTCCTTTACCATATTTTGCAGCACTTGTAAATGGCAATGACATTTGAAAGGTTGCACAGTAAGACACAAGCTTTGATTTATTTGTGTAGGTAATTGGGAGTGACACTACGTTTGAAAGAGCAAATCGAGAAACAAGGTCGCAATATTATAAAATATTAAAGGGGAAATTACTGCGTCCTTGTATTATAGCATTCAGTACGGAAAAAAATCCAATGTACCTCTATTAATGTAACAGCACGAGATCCATCGAGTCATTATAACACTGGGGCTTCGAATTTCTGTAGTCACTATGTTACTACGTCCGGAGATTACCAGGAAAATATGCTAACGGCACTTTGGTACGCCTAATACATACTTCTTTTATGCGATCAGTAATTCTGTTACGTTTACTTTCTAAATCCAAATTATTGTCGTGGCATTGTTTGAGGTTTGAAAGGACGGGATATACGTTACATCTATAATACGCTGACATCGCGACACATAATAAAGGATAGCGCAACATGCTGACAGCATAACTTAATATAATTTGTGTTGAATGGTTGAATCGGAGAAAGTACATAAAAGAAACGACAAAAGGGAAGAAATGTGATACGTTATCCTTAGCTTGAGAGTCATTACAATAAAAGTGTAATAATATACTCCTATATAGCTATAATTTTATGAATGGGCTCAACTACTCAATCTCATCTCCGCATCTCCCCATCGAATGGAGAATCTATGCACAGTCATTGTAGGCTGCTATGCTAATGTACCTACAAAAAGGCTGAAAGAAAAAAGGATGGAAATGAAAAGTGCGGAAAATCCTACGGAGGATTTATTTTTGTATGACGGACTATAACTGACTGTCTTTATTCTCTACGAAGACGATCCCTAAAGTTATAAAGCCAAAGCAATGCCAAAACCAATAGAAAAACTAAGGACAGATACCAGGGAACTCCTAGAAGATGGCAATAGAAAGCACCAACGCAATAAAGCCAAGCATCTTGGGCTTTAATGTAAATTCTTACAGGTTACATATAATGTATTTACAGCCTGCTTCAGTGAAAATTGGTCAACGTTGAATTTATTTACAATTTTAATTTCTAAACCTTTTCGTGAAAAACCTACTTTTCTGAAACACAATTAATGGAGAATTTTTGTGCAAAAGAATCATGAACATCGTTTCTTGTTTGCAAAAATTATGGCTAAATCCGTAAAAATACGAACTACCTGTTGTTTTTAATTTTTTGCGAGAAGAAAAGAGCAAAACTGGCCATCTAGTTTTTTAAATAACCTGAAAATATGGCCCTTTTTGTAGAATGTGCAGAAGCAGAGTTTGTATTTGCTGAAATAGTTAAAAAGCGGAAAATTACATTTTCTGCTTTCACAACACGCTAAATTTCTTTGTCCTTACAAACGTGAAAAAACGATTTAAAATTTTTTTCAAGAACTCGTTTAAAACAGATGATCAGATCTTGTCAAAAAAACAGTTTTTTATAAGAACAGGAATTTTATTCAGTGAGAAACCTACAATCTTCTGTGCAAGTTTACTGGTACATATTTGATGCAACGTTAACTTTGCCGATTTTTGCAGTTGAAGCCATAATTTGTTTTGCAAACATGAACGAATTTAATGATGCTTTTTGCATTAGAACTCATCATTACTTGCCTTTCAGATAAAGTATTGTTGTCACTAAATAGTTTACAAATTAAAATTGTATTTAGATTCAAACTTGGCCACCTTTCACAGGAACAGCCTGTACATGCACATACAAAGCTTATTGTTAGCTAGTAAAACTGACGAGATTTCAAAATCCGTTGTCTATAAGTCCCGGATCCCATTGCCTATATCTTTCCCCATAAAGCTTCCCATCACTTTACCTAAAAAGCTTAAACCGTGCCCGTTCCCACATGCCAAACAATATGATGCTATGAATTGATTGATGCGACTAAAGTATGCAATAACGTCAACTCCATCGTGACTCGTAGGGTCAGAGTCTGACGAAGTTCTGAAGTGTATTTCCCCTTTAAATGTGACTCCGTTCCTTGAAAGGGACTACTTAATATGGATGGTAACTATGGTTTCTGAGAACCGGAGGCTACAGCCGCATAATTTCACCACACATCATTAAGTGGTAGGTGGTATGTGTGGAGGAAGGCGCTCTGTCGACGAAAGGCTCTGGAAATCACTCTGGAGAGAATTACTTATTGAATCCCAGTTCAATGCATTATTGCGCCTCTTTCACTTCCTCTTCCTGTTCACAGTTAATTTATTTTCAACCAGCTCCTATA
Source organism: Dicyrtoma fusca (assembly GCA_034695205.1). NCBI lineage: Eukaryota > Metazoa > Arthropoda > Collembola > Symphypleona > Dicyrtomidae > Dicyrtoma > Dicyrtoma fusca. The sequence goes on along the minus strand of JAQFZC010008347.1, from coordinate 3,618 downwards.
ATTCACGACCGGGATGAACTTGCTGATCAAGAGTTCAATGTGCACACACGACAGCTAAAATCAAACCAAAATGAGACTGAAAGTGAAGGATCCATCCAGCACTATAAGGTCTTAGTTCTAGTGCTTGGTCTGTAGAGCTCTAGAGTAGTGTGGATTGGAAATTCTTTAGTTTTCAAATTTGAAATTTCGATTCAAAACACGAACTAGAGGCCAGAGAGGAGGACGTTCCAGCCTCTCTCCTATCATCCTCCACATCTCCACACACTCTTCCGAATCTCTCATGTTTACTCGCTATATTGGCCCTGGACTGGGAAGAGAGGCTTTTTGTTTGTGCACTTAACAGATGGTGCGTTAAACCTGCCAGAATCACAAGAAAAGTATTGACGATGAATACGGAATGAGGAAGGAAGCTGTCATGTGGCGGAGGGGGGGGGGGTGCGTTGACTCTCTCTGTCTCTGTCTCTCTCTTATGTACATGACACAAACTACGGATAAACACGCTGACGAATGACATGCTGCCATATATGAAATGATCTGATTGGATGTGATTGTGATTGTGATGCTCTTACGACGTTACTTTCACACTCCCCATCAAGTCTCAAGTATGAAGAATGGGATGAGGTGCGATGGCTATGGCTGGGTCGTGGAGCCGAAGCCAGTCCAGTAGATAATATATAGGACAGGGAGAAAGTAGTGGTAGTGGTTAGTAGTGCACATACATGTCACCGGAATAGACAAGTTAAAGTCAGAGTGTGTAATAAAATGTTTGAAGGGTTCATAGATTGTCATAGAACATGAGTATGCTCTTAGTGAAGCGCTTTTCTCCTCTCTAACCACTACTTGTGGTCCAGGCGACCAGAGCAGAGTAAACATGACATGACAGAACTGATCGCTAGCACTAAAACCCATCTACGTATCTTGTCGCATCTCTCTCTCTCTCTGTCTGTCCTATATATTCTCACAGCATCCCTATTGCTCCCTATACTTCACTCCATTCAATCCAAAACATCAACTTGTCTCACCAAGACTAAGACCAACAACCCACCAACCGACGAGAACAACCTCCACTGACATCAACGACCACTCTTTTTACTCTTCCCATTTCCATCCCAACACTTTACATACGCATCCAGGATTCCCCAGAAGCAAGGGATAACACGATTCAGAGCAACAGAAGCGAAAAGTCCTGTCTCTTCTGACGTGCCGTGACAAGTCACATCGAAATTCACTAGTCTCTATACTCCTATTCAAAGGCGTAGGTGTGCACCTTGATAAATACGTGACTGGGTACATTTTTGTGCCAAATACCTACGTTTTTTAAAAAAAACTAACCTTATCTTGAACAGGCAAAGGTCGGGTGCTCTGCTCTGCTTCACTGACAGCTATTTTCTACACTGCACTGCACTTTCTGTGACTCCTAGCATTTGTAGTTTGACTCCAGAGTTTTTTGTAGGATGCAACTGCACTGGATACTAATTTAATTACACATTCTGGGATAGATCGGGCAGAAGTGTCAGGGCTGCATCTCGCCCTGTCATGGTTACAGCCCGGACAATTTAATTCGTTTATCCTTAATAATGCATTCCAGATTCCTTTGAAGAAAGGTCACACTTTTAGCAAGAATCCCGGGGCTTTATTACAATAATTTAACTGGTCGAAAATTGTAGAATGAATCCCCTTGTTACATTAATGGAATTTACTATTTTTAGATCTCCCTGCAGGCCGAGAGAGTTGCTTCAATAATTGATAATTTTACTAGAAAGATGCTTATATTTGATCGAAAAAATGTGTTTTATTTGCATCTCCATAAGTGAAACCAGTTGGGAAGGAAATGCACGTGATATGTTTGGTCAGATTTATTGCGGGAAGAAAGTTTTGGGGGATGTGTTTCTACAATCGCAATCGTGCGAGGGAGTTGGTCGTGTTCGTGTTGACTTCTGGTGTCTATGAATAGGATTGCGGGAGAAAGTAGAACTGACATTTTTCATACAGCACCTCACCAGTTGTAGTTGTAGACTCTGTCCCATTTGTAATGTAAGAATATTTCGACTGTGTGGTTTGGTTTGGAGGTACGATTGGGTAAAATCAAACTACCTAGGTATATATATATGTACGTTCAGCTATAGTAAGTAGATGTGAATATTCGGGAAGAACGTTTGCGTTGATAGTATTTTTGAAATCTGTGTGGGATGTAATAAAAGATTCAAAGTGGAGGAAATTCTCGTAGATGGGAAAAGCCCGAAAATACCAATGGTGGATGGATTTAACAATAAGTTAAATTGTGGGCACACATAAGCTTTCCTTTCGATTTGAATTGGAATTTGAACTTTGGCTTCGACTTTCGACTTGGCTCAATATAATATATATGTGTAGGATCGAACTGCAAAATCGTTGACGGAATAACGGCACAAGGAAATATATTCATATTGGACAAATTAGACTTTGACATTCTTCACAGTTCAAGTTTCTTATTCTTCCTCTACAAGTCACGACTCAATGGCTTCCCAATATGTATGTAGGTACATGCTATTCATCCTCGATCCTTTTTGCTACATGTCACCTTGTTATTTCCTGCAGTGTGGCACATGCAGATATTTAGATTCAAATCTGATCGGGAGGAACAAGGACGAGCATGGAGATACAAAAGTACGGGATTCAAAGGGGAGAGGAAAACCAAAACCTTACTCAGTTTATATGTAGATAAAATAGTAGGTACATAACAAGTACCCCGTTGCATACACATCTATGAACGTGAACTTCGTGCCTGGTTTTTTTTTCTTCTATAAGCTTTCATGAAATCTACGCACACAATTTACCTCCACTTATTTTGATTCTGATTCATTTATATTATGCAGTCAAAGTCAACCTACCGTGTCACATGATGATTTACTATGATTTCTTTAATTTTAACGACCCTCACAAAAGGTTAGTTGCAGTGGTTGTGTCTGTATGCAGCGGTTGTGGCTTATAAAAATCCATTTACCGTGAATCTCAGATTAGTTTCCAGGGTACTGTACAGTTACAATGTTAAAGCTGAATTAAACCATGTTTTTGTGTATGTATCAATTATAAGCCAGAAACAGACCGCATTTTTTGCTGTCAACGCCCATCTATCAAGCAAACACCTTGAGCAATAAATAATGGCTACCCTGCGATTTAACTAGCATTTGCAGACATGGAAACCTTTAATAACATAATTTTGAACTGCAATTGAGTATTTCATGTATTAAACCTATTCGAAACTAGGAAACCATGGTAAGAAAGAAATCCGATGAAAAAGCCTTTACTAACTTTTTCAAAACCATTCCAAACAAGAATTTAGCACTTTCAAAAAGGTCAAAACAAGAAATTAACACTTTCAAAAAGGTCAAAAATAGAAACTAACGTTTTCAAAACCATTCCAAACAAGAATTTAACACTTTCAAAAATGGCAAAACAAGAAATTAACACTTTCAAAAATGTCAAAACAAGAAATTAACACTTTCAAAAATGTCAACACTAGAAATTAAAACTTTCAAAAATGTCAACACTAGAAATTAAAACTTTCAAAAATGTCAAAACAAGAAATTAACACTTTCAAAAATGTCAACACTAGAAATTAAAACTTTCAAAAATGTC
>JAQFZC010008346.1:0-10272 GCA_034695205.1 Dicyrtoma fusca | reverse complement strand
TCTCTCTTTCTCTCTCTCTCTCTTCTCCTTCTCCTTCTGTCTCTATCTCTCTTCCTAGCTTCGAGACCTCAATCGATATTTTCCATTACCGATGCTAAGTCTTCACAAATGCGAGAATTCCATTCGCAAAACTCCCTTTTGCCTGTTACCAATCAATGATCTTGCTTCACTACTTAATTTATCCATGAGTGGAGCATTTCCTTGTCTAACTTGTACCGACAAAAGTAGCAAAGCAGCTAATTTATAAAAAAAAACCCGTGCCAGTACACCAGCATCATAGCTATCACCCATTGTATAGACAGTTAATTATGCGTTGACGAATCTTAGATTTTTACTAGCTGTACTATTTGCACTGTGTAATAACAATTATTATTTTGTGGTGTTTCTGGCTGCGCTGCATGAAGCTGTTGAATTATTTGTACCTACCTATGTATTTTTGGTAGTGTCAAAACCATTGGAGGCTCGTGTATTGTTCCTCGGCCTGACTAGAAGTGTAATTGAAAGGTATATAAGGGATTCCTATAGGAATTTATGGTCTCCACATGTAATTTGAGCGTCTGCTCGATAAATAGTTGTAGTCAGAGACGTGAAAACTCAGTGAAGCCAGCTAATACGAGAGGAGAGGAAAGGGATCAGATCTGTCAGAAATGGAATTTTCCAATTTACGCAATCCTAGCAAAGTGTTCAAGGAGACTTTTAAAATCATGCGGTAGTAACTTCCTGAGGACAAGTGGAAGAGATGTCACCCGATTCACTCTGTCTGTATCAAGTGTTATGTCCTTCTCACCACACCACACCAACACACACACTCTCACACAATGGCCCTATAAAAATGTTTTCAATTCACAGGCACACACACACATACACAAAATCCCTCATTCTATTTACAGTAGTAGTAGCTGTAGGATTTCATAAGGCTGTAAATATGAACTCAACGGTTCTGCATAAGTCTCCTCTAGACGGGCCTATAGCCCTATAGCCGATGGGGCATACCTATATGAAATAATATCTATAGGCCCACATCGATAGGCCTCCTTGTCTTTCTTCCGCTGCTGAAGATGTAGATCCGGAGATGCCGGGGTATTACGTGCGGAGTGTGGAGTCATAGACTTATGGCGGGCTGGGAAGCTGTTGTGCAGTGTGGAAGTGGATGTATTATAAAAGGAGACGAGTTATGGTTTGAAGAGGGAGGGAAAGAAGGGAAGGGAAGGGAAGGGAGATGGTGAAAGAGAGGGACTGGGGAGGAGAGAGAGAGAGAGAGAGAGTGTGAGTAGTAGTAAAAGAGTTGGGAAAGTAGGAGTGTAGGAAGTAAATAAGTAAGAGTAAAGTCTAGGTCGGCAGTTCGACTTCGTTATCGTTACCATGTCGGATTTGATCAAACTCCCTTTTCTGCAAGCTATCCAATTACACGGCTCAGTGAGGCCCAGCAGTATTGCTCCTATCGCCATGTAGCCTTCCTACATGGCACTTTACAGCCCAGAGACGAATGCATTCAATTCACCCAATTTAAGAATAATCCCTTACAACAATGTTATAAGACGAGGGGCATGATTTTCATGATAATATCCGAACAAAAACACCCCATACATTGGAAATTGAGTCGTCCGCTCTTTTCTCCGTCCGCCGTCTCCTTTCTCCTTCCCTCCTCTCTTTCACTTAAAATATTGTTATGACGATGGCTCACTCCATCCATGGGCCAGTCGCCCATGTACACCTCCCAGCATCTCTGTCTCTCTCTCTCTTTCTACCTACATGCACAACTTCCAGTTAAAACTTATGTCAAGTGTGCACACTCTGACTTAGCCATGCAGATAAATACAGAAATACAGAAGTACAGAGCCGCTGTTGTAGTGTTGTGCTTGGGCAAATGATTAGGGCTTCTTCTTCCTAGGTGTATGCTGTGTGTGAAATCGGAATCGGAGTGTGGAAGCATATATATGTATATATGTATGTACGTATAGGGCTGGATGCATGGAGGTAGACCCACACTGGTCTATATCTGGAGAAAGACGGAGAAAGAAGATTTGGAAATCCTCGACAGAGTAGAATCTGACAATGAGCTCAAGACAGAAGAGGAAATTTATTGTTCGCGAAAGATGTTGCCTCTAATCTGAGCCCAAGTACTGATGTATAAAGTGGTTCGCTCTCTCGCTCACTCACTTTACTTTTCTCTTCTCCTCGGCTTCTCTCTCTCTCTCTCTCTCTCTATTTTCTCTTTAGTCTTTATTTTTTTCCCTTTCGAGTCCCTTCCATTCTCTCTCTCTCTCTCTCTCTCTCTCTGGATCTGTGAGGAGCATTACATTGAATTACGGAGTACAGACGCTCCCTGATCCACACTCCATATACAATGAGTGTATGCTCAATCTTTGACTTATTCAGTGAATAATTGAGTAAGTTCCATTCATCTTTCCAACACTGATTCCAAACATTTTTCTACATGAAGTGCCAATGATCTCCCATCATCCATCATACACTCCTGGGTCTGTCATATTCACTTTCTCCGTCTGTCTCATCTCATCATCATGAGCCTTAATTTATATCGTCATTGACTTTTCCCTCCTTAAGTATCCATCTCCATTTGTTCTTCCTCGACATTAAAAATTAACTCGAGCAATTACTGAGTGCAAATCTCCTTAACAAACCATCAGCTTTCCCACTTCAATCATACTTGTATCTCTGTTATTATATTTACCCAAGTCTCACTCCCAGGCTGTCCTACATTATGCAGGAACAAAGGGAGATAAATGGTTGCTGCCTCTTCTGTCATTCTAACCACACATGGTAGTACATACACCCACGGACGGTCGGACTAACTATGTCTAACCAATAATCTCCGCCACACCTCGTCAAATCCCTGTTGATTACTAGTACGCAAAGAGATAGGGTTTACAATTACATATAAAGGTACAATTCATTCATGGAAACGGCGGGCAGGGGAAGGTCAAATATTTTGGAAAGAATCAAGTAGAAACAAGAATTTAACCTTTTCGAAACTGTATTATACCCAGTTTTATATCTTTTCGAAAACGCTAATTTTTAGTTTTGGCCTTTTTTGAAAGTGCTAGTTACTAGATGTGAATTTTTTAAAGTGTTGATTTCTAGTTTTGACCTTTTTCGAAAGTGCTAATTACTAGTTTTTATCTTTTTTGAAAATGCAAGTGCTAATTTTTAGTTTGGCTTTTCTTGAAAGTGCTAGTTACTAGTTGTGATTGTTTTTTAAAATGTTGATTTCTAGTTTTGGCCTTTTTGGAAAAGTTAATTTTTTGAATAAACACTTTTCTAAAACATTCTCTCCATGGTTTCCTAGTTCCGAATAGGTTAAACGCGGGCTCAGGACAGGATTTGGATTCCTATAGGAATCTTGGGTCCAATGTAATTACTGGCCACATACTCTGAGTATGGGAATCAATCAAGAGAGTCGAACGTGTAAATGAGGGTGTGAGGGGAATCGGTAGTGCGGGAAGAATGAGGAAAAGAAATAAATGTAAATCACGAACTCCTCTTCTTCACGGTTTCTTCATTCCTGGCGAAAATTTGTAGAAAGAAGGGCAACGTGGATAAATAGTCATTAAATTTACTTGAGCGGCTCCAGTTGCTCCAGTCGAAGTTGCAACAGCTTTTTCATGTGTAGTACAGTGCACACACTGCAGTGCATTTCATTTCCTTGTATTGCATTGCATTTCACTGGGGCACCCGCTTTGATTCCGCCACGGTCACAGTCTATAGAGAGACCGGTCCTCCTAATAATAGTTGTATGACTAAAGACACAGGGCTACGGATATACACGGGATCATCGTGTTGAATAGGATATGTGAGGGTGGATCACCTAAAATCAGACTAGCATTAAAGTTACAGGGAAACAAAGTTGACTGCGTCTGTTCTGTCTGTATACATGGGTGTACGTAGAGATTCGGCAGTTGTTGGGTGAGCACGTGGAGGAATGGGATGGAGACGGAGGAGCTGTGAGAGGAGGAAGCGGAGCGAGGAAGGAGGAAAAGATCTATTTGTGTCAGATTGAGCCTCGTCTCATCATTCATCACGGTCAATTTGTGGAACCTGAATCTGATTAGCCGGGTTCTTGGAGTAACCCAAACTGTGTGAATAGGATTGTTTAATTCGGTTGATCGGTGTGCTATACAAATTCCCACTAGAAGACATCAATGATGGATACTGTACTATGTGGAATCTCTCCTTAACTTATTTTTCCCTCTTATTTCGCATCCATCCCGCCCTTTAACTTCCTTCCATCACCTTCTTTTACCTCCAAAGTGCTTCTCTTTATAATGCAGACGAGAGATGTGTGTACATATGCACTGCATCTCCACTCGCCTTAACTTCCCATCTAATCCATTGAGCGGAGCGTCTAATTACGTATGTATGGAGTACGTACGTTGGTGCTTTATTAATGTATTTGTCATAGTCGGCTCTGGGTACAGTGTGGGAGAAGTGACTATAGGGAAGTTTAGCATTGAGAAGAGGCTACTGAAAGTCGAGTCATTGAGGGACTGAAGAGCACCAGAGCATAGTTGTACTAGGAGTAGGAATAGAATGAAAAGTGCATAAAAATAAGGACTAGCTACTTAGGTACATGGTCGGTAGTTGTTTTCCCCAAAACTCGGAGTAGTAGTAGTAGGAGTAGCAATGCATATTTAACTTTTTATTAATTCATGATGGCGCCCAAGGACTGCTCCTAATAATGCATAGCTTAAGCTGAAAGCCATTAGGCAGCTCTCATCTCATCCAAAATACATGCTCTTTGACTGGCTCACCTTTGAGTGTTTTCCGTGAGAAAGTGAAAAACGGAGCGACATAAAATTCCCAACAAAATTGGCACCTGGAGAAATCATATCTGACAAGGACCGTCTCCGAGCCTCCCAATCTCTCCGGTCACAGATGTCCAACTCAACTAAATCACTCATCACTTAAATCAACTCCGGCTCCTGTCGAACCCGTACATTTTAAATTAGAGACGCAGCACCGGTCCTTCCCGGTCCTTTCCTTCCTCGACAAACCACACACATTCAACGTGCCCATTCTGTAGTATTTACGTACTGCTCTTTTTAAAATTCAGTGTGTACATAAATGTAATCTAATTCAGGGGCAAATTCGAGACTGACACTGATTCTTGGGTAGGTATCTAGAATGCACAGATCTACACAATAAGGATAATGGGGTCTAATAAAATTCTATTGAATTCCGCGTTTGGCTACTGTGCTGTAATTACAATTTTAGTAAATACTTCTGATTGATTACAGTCATCATTTTACGTTATTGTGGGCACTCTTAAGTCAACAAAAACACTTGTTGTTGTAATAAACGGTATTATTTTCAGCGTTAAACATAGTCACATATATTTTGTCGTTTTGAAGTACTAAAAACAAAGCCTTAGATGCAAACCAAAACAGGGGCGAATTTGAAAAACCATGAACTTTAAACACGTTGTTGACACACCAACAAACTTACAGTACAGACTTATGGGAGCTTTTTTTTCGAAACTTCACGCCTAAATCTAGTAACGCCTTCATCCTGGGTAAAAACGTCAATCCTCTCTTGAATTATGGCACTTTTTTAATTCATACGCGACAAATTGTTGCTGCTTGGCGTTAAAAATATTGTTGTGAAAAACATACTCGCTTTTCCTTAAATTCTTCGGGTTGCTAATTTGCGAACCTGTACAGTTACAAATTTTGATGCACCCTAATTGTAAGCCAGAACTCATAAACTTTTAAAAAAATAATAAAATCATGGGCAAGCATTAAAGGGGCAGTTTTTAGTTTAGAAATTACCAAAACATGGATTCCTCTACATTCACAAATTAAGGCAACGGATTGTATGGACGGAGGCGACGGGGAGCTATATTGATATAGACAGGCGACAGGCAGAGTTGAAAATCTGTACAAGTGAAGCTATCTATGTATCCTACACTATATACCTATATATACCTACCTACCTATATGTATATGCGTTTGTAATGGAAGGCATGACAGACGATTCGGAGTTGGAAGAGAAGAGTCGGGGAGTTGCAGAATAATGTATGAAAGTCTTAATTCGTGGCAGTTGTGGGATTTGGCCTTTCTGTCGTACCCTATCATGTCCCAACTATCATTAAAATGTCCTAACTGTCACCATAAAACAAATTACTTGCGCTACACCCCTGCCTGTACCAAATTATTATTCACTTGTGGAACCAACCCATATATTAGCGAGCCTCACATCCTCTTCCCCATCCAAACCAACCAGCGTTACACTTTTATTCCTATATGTACATACACATTGACTATATCCCCTATACTATGTATATCCCCCATCATACTGACACAGTACAGAGCAGGAGTACAGATACAAATTCATTCAAATAATCTTCTGCTCTCTCATCTCACCGAATCGCCAAAACACATATTATTATTATGATGATGATACTCGATTCGAGTCAAACTATACACTACTCAGTCATATGTTATGTTACGGCACGGATCACAAGTGTATGTGAGATTATGTACATGCATAGTACTATACGAGTATACAATCTCTCTCTCTCTGTCTGTCTTTCTCTCGCTCCGACAGACACACCACGCCAAAGCCAACGCCAAAGCCAAAGCCAACCCTAAACTGTATTTTGCTCATCAGTTTTTGATAAATGCATGTGAATGAAATTTAACTTTACTGTAATAGTGGTGGGAATAGGCCAGCGTGCTGCGTACATACATAATATTTTCTGGTCTTCTCTCAAGTTCTCTTCAGTGGGTATCTCTATACAATATAATTTTCTATTTTGATGTGAACGGTATTTAGTGTTATACACGAAATGAATGCAGAGTCGAGTGGTTGCAAAAATTACATAGGTACAAATATATTGTGTACCTGCCTATGTTACATGAATTTCTCATTTCAGAGTCCATAGCGACAAAATAAGTACCACCTCTCAATGTTCGAGGGCCACGAAGATGCGACAGAGCACTATACTAGCACTTCCAGCCTCTCAATCTTTTCCTCTCCTCTCCCTCCTAATAATTATGTTCGTGAAGAACGAGGAAAGGCGTAGGAGCTCATGATATGCTAATCATAAAAGAGGGCTCAAGATTTATGTAGATATGAGAGCATTTTAAGATTTTTTTTTTGGTTTTTGGTTTTTACACATTTACCTGACACGACATGAAATGGCATGACAAGGTGAAGCACTTGATATAGTCGAGAAGTCAGAGCTCCGGCTCTTTGAAGCTATTAGACCGAGTCAAAGCCGAAATAGGAACATTATACTAGGCACCTACTTGATTATTTGAGGCATGTAGTAGGTACTTCTTACTACTGGGTACCATTCTATGTATGTAGGTAGGTATAGGTAGGTACTATACCCCGACGTAGAGCTAAAGGGAAAAGTCAAAGGTGTATTTGTAGACTTGACAAAGTATTTCAAGTGGGAATAAAGTAAAAATGAATGATAGACTCTCTCCTCTCTCCTGACTGACACTATAATTATCATAATCATTTTTCTAATATCATTCCATTCTGAGAAATAATGGAATCTAATAGAAAATGCAAAGTTCTCAAGAAGATGGGACGATGATGATGAGCTCGACAAAGTCTATTAAATGGGTTGGTCTATCTCACACCATTCACAATTCCCAGTCTCCGTCTCTCTCTCTCTTTCTCTCGCACACAATTCTTCTGGCTATGCATGACCTAACCTGACTCTTCATTTTATATCTCATCTCTCTGAGGGGAAGGATGTCGACTGCACTTAATCAATTATTCTTGCCAAAAATTATTTTAAATTATTACTCTAAGAGGCGGTGAAATCGATCCCAGAGACTCGCTCACCGTCATAAGTCATAACATACAACATACAAGCCTATAGGTATAGCATCCATGTCAGTATCAGTGCAGTGTTGCTATCAGCATTAATAATGCCTGTCTGTATATTTAACCCAATTTGTACGTAAGTGCCTAAAGTAAGTTTTGTACAAAATCAAAATATAAAATGGAGGAACGGATCCACGTGGCTTTGTTCTGTCGTAGCTTCGTAGGTACATAGGTACACTACTAAACTGGGAATAAAATACCCGTCCATGCACGTGTACTAATTACCTATAACTTTTCCTCCAGCAAAGCCTATAATGTATATTTTGATTTCCCATAGTGGCAGATCCATACTAATGGACTCATAGACTATATAGTGATACACTTATATATAGTATAGTACACTTGTTTTATTGAAAGTATCAGGAAGGGACAAGTAAGGAAGGAAGTGGAGTGGCTGGAATCCTTCCGATATCCTCCAGAGCAGAGTTCGAATTAGTTTGTGGGAAAGTAGCCTTGGAAGTAAAGTACATCAGTATATATGTACATAGATACATTGACGTGTTTACTAAACACAGTAGTTTAGATAAGGTCTGTCTGACAAGCTAAAAGCGTTAAAGTGGGTAAAGTTAAAGTTGAGTTGGGAGGCAGTGGAGATGAGTTGTCAAGCCAAAGTTCGCGAATTGATCCCTCCTCTGATCTGCACTAATAAGCCAAAGAGGATTTTCTTTGTCTCTCGAATTTCCATCACTTGATTACATTGGGACGGTGTGCGGTGCGGTGCTGGGCTTGGAAAGAGGGAAGTTGAGACAGAGAGAGAGAGAGAGAGCGTCGGCTACGGCTACCAGGGAAGAGTGAGTTCCTCCTCACGGTTCTACGCAATCTCTTCATCGGGTTTCAACACAAAGGTCGGAAGGCTCTCGACCTCCATCCGTCCAACAACACAATCCGATTAACACCACTTCCTCCATATTACTCGGGCTTTCCTCACACTGTTCTCTCTGATTTCACTCAAGCCCAGTCTTGTATTACGCGTCCCATTACCATGCATTGCATTGTAGCGGTATGGCCAAAATAAATAATCAATAAAATAAAAGTAGTGTGCAATATTTATGTCTTCCACAGAAGAGCTAAGTAAGTAGCTGTAGCCGTCGAAATAGGACGAACAACAAGGAAAAATAACAGGCAGTTACGAGTTACGAGTTACGAGACACGTAGAACCCAATGCAGTTTATCTTTATCTTTACAAGTAGGGAAATGTTTGTGTCAACTTCCATAGCTTAGAAACCGGTGGAATCTGTTTACAGGCTGAATCAAATGTCAAACAAGAGCGAGAGCAAGGGGTGAATGGAGTGAATGCCGTCAGTCCCGTATTGTGAGAGGCACAGTTGACAATTTTAATATGCGTCATCATGTTAGCTTTAGGAGAATAAAGCTCAAAATTTGACGAAATTTCAATAATAATTGTAAGTGGCTGATGCGATGTACAATGTCATGTCATCTAAGGATGGATCCACGGCGAAGAGCACCAAATTCCTTTTCAATTGACAATAATGCTATACAAAGGTATATTTTGACTCAAGTTTTGTATCGAGCCTCAGGAATCAATGGATCTATACGTACACTGTACATCGTCCCATGAGAAATGAATTCAGCCGACAATGCAATGTGATCTGAGATGGGAAGTGGGGAAGCATATAGGCGAATCCCTAGAGTGAATAGGTGAACATTCAGACAATATGCGAGTGACAGGAGAGCTCTGGGAGGCCAAATGAAGGTGCGAAGAATCAATTGAATTGAATTTCCTTTCTATTTTTTTCCCCCGTCTTGCTGATGGTCTCTTCCTCTCCTTGTCCGTCTTGTGTGCACCGTGTCATTCTCATGATGGATCTACTCGATTTCATAGACAATGATGAGCATCTGTAGGGACTTGCTCCTATAAAGTATCTCTTGCCGTCCACTCAGCAACCAACACTGACTGCAGGTAAAAGCTAAATCAGAATCAGTCTACGTTCCTCCGCAAGGTTATTAGAGTCCATTCTATATACTATGCTATGGAGGTGCATTATCGTAGAAAGATTCTGGCTCTTGGTCTCGGAATGGCTGATTATTTAGATGACACTTCCAGATCATCGCTGAAGAAGCACTTTGGGGTAGCTCCGTCCAATCTGCGCTCCAATTTCAAATACCACTTTCTTTAAAAAGAGTAAATAGCAATTTTACTGTTTTTCAAAATCGTAAATACCAGTTTTAAGGTTTTAAAAAAAGTGAAAACATCAGTGTTACTACTTTTGAAAATGTGTAAACACCGTTTTTACTGCTTTTGAAAACGTACAAACACCGCTTTTCCTGCTTTTGAAAATGTGTAAAGACCAGTTTTACTACTTTTGAAATGTTTAAAAGTGGTCGTTACACTTTTGAAAATGTGTAAAAGCGATTTCCAAACTTTTTAAAATGTGTAAAAGCGGTACCTAC
>JAQFZC010008345.1:0-10272 GCA_034695205.1 Dicyrtoma fusca | reverse complement strand
TCTCTAATTGTACGCGGGGGTCCGAGGGGCTGAATGGAATAGTACGCGGGCGTTCTATTAGAGGATTTACGGTAATTGCACCCTGACTTTGCAAAATGTTTTTTCTACCCCATGCTGTCCAATAAAAAGTGTCTGCGAATGACGGGTATTAGCTGGCGGATGCAAAAGACAGTACCAAAATCTACTGCACGTACAACGTTAGGTACTATGTACATAACTTTAATATCAGCATAAAAGAAGCGGCAGATCCTGACCACGAATCAATTGATTCAAAATTCATAAGCATGTGCCTTCATATGTTAATTCGGTCCACAGGTTCCTGCAGTAGAGGCTGTGGGCCCCGCTGTTCCCATCCCACGTAACGACATACTTTTACTGTTCATTCATACGCTTATCCGCTATACACTTGCATGGGGTCCTAATACCTATCCCATCTGTTATGAGTCACAATTACAACTGAAGGGAGCCTGGCACTGAGCGGTCAATCATTGCCGGATCCGCTCATTTCATGCGACACATTGGGTAGAGTGCAAAGACCAGATAAAAGATGACTTCAAACACTAAATCATTTTTACATGTACGTGTCGCTCGAGTCACAGAAGGATTTATTCACATTTATCAAAATTTAGCCTTCTGACATATTCAATGGCACATGCATACTATGAATAGGTATGAATATGTAACATGGCATATGGAGGAGGATGAATTACTGTGATAGGGCTCAAATGTTAGACAGAAATAAACTTTAAAGATTCTAATCAGTGGTTTTTTAAAATGCACTCCCATAGCCATGGTGAATTAAATATAAAAGCAAAATTCCCAATTCTTCGAATTCAACAGTAAATGTGGTCAACAGTAAAGAAGGATACAGAATTGGCTATAAATTCGATAGGATATTGGTATAACTTGAAAGCCAAATAAAATCCCTTCCTTTCAATTCAGTTAGAATACAATTAATTTACACACTAATTCAGTGTTAATTCAGTCATGCTTTAATGTTCAACTCACAAACAGCACTGTTTAGCTTGTTTCTCTTTCTGACAGGAGGTTCCCGCCTCCTTCACAAAATATGGGAAATATATTATTAATATTATATAATTATATTTGCAAACGTTTGATCCAATAAAACTAACGAACTACTGCCATCAGTGCAAGGAGCAATTTTTCGATGCGGGGTTGTATGGTACGGCTGAAATGAAACGTGCGTAGGTACGTTGAAATCTTACAGCTGTTGACAGCGTTGACGGGCAGGAAATCGTTGTACTCTCAATTCTTATTACTCAATGCAGCTTAACAAAAAACAAAATTTGTAACTAAATAATATGTAATTCATAGCACATACCGACTACCGACACTACAACTTTTTATATCCCTTCACCCTAATTGCCACTTGTAAATGCATTAATGTAGTATCGGTGTTCTGTGTATTTACAGCTTTTTTTTAATTGCTCAGTGACACGTAAAAGATACAAATCAAGCAAAATATAAACTTCCCATCCACGCATTTTGAAATGTGAAACTTTGATATGACATTTGATTTCGACATCAATGTCGATCATAAACAATCAGGATGTTTCATGAAACGTAATCTTGAAAAAAAAAGAGGAAATAAATAATACAATAGACTATAGACAGACTTGTTCCGCATTGCGTTGGTTCAATGATGGATGATCGGCTCGCTTTTCGCTTGCTTGAAGGTGCGTGAGGCGTATTTTCGAAATTGTGAAATGTGTCACAAGTCAAATCAAATATGAGTAGGATAGCACGCAAAAAAAGCCGTCTAGTTTTTATGGCGGAATTTTCCTAAAGTGAACTGAGCATCAGAAATCAGAAATCAAAGTTAACGTGTAGTTTACATAAAGAAAACATTGTAGGCTGATTGACTACGTGCAGATAGTTCCTATAGACTGTCATTGGGTGGTTTGGTTTGGTGTGAGTGAGGGCAGCAGATAGTCAACGAAAAGACCAGCGGATGTTCCATGCATTGTTCCTCACTTCACACATCCGCTAAATCTTATTTTATGTGGGCTTAAGTTAGAAACAGAAAGGACACGAAAATACTGGAAGCACTACTGCAGTCACTGCAGAGGCAAAATGAGAATCAAAAGTGTACGCAGAAATAAAATTCGTGCAACGAAATTGTTCCTACACTTGGCTATTTTTTAACTTGTAAACACTTAGGGTCGTACAACATTCAATTAAAAATTGCATTATGCAAGATGGATAAAATATTGCAGTTGTTGACAAAAGTTATTTGGGCCCATAATCCCCATGCCATGTGTCACGTTGTGATCTTCCGAACGTAGTAATACACAAACAATGGTAATGATCGCAATTATGCTTTTTAACACTTTATAAAACTTTCTGCTTTTACGGATTTTGTTTTGATGTTCTGTAATATTAAATTGTAATACATAATGTCTCTCATTTTTTATCTGTCGTCTAAATGCCAAACCAAATGCTATTGCCATCCTTAGCATGAAGTTAGAGTTGGGAAGCGTTTTGTATTCACGTGCATACGTGCATCAGCAGTCACAATCTCCCATTGTTAATTGTTAAAATGAAAATGATGACGTTATCACATGTATTTGTAATTCTCTTATAGTACAATGTTATAAAATCCTGTTTTGTTCCCACTGATTTTTACGGACAGCTTGTGGTATGTGCTTGGACATTAAAATTAGGACACTCGTCATCCCTCGTCGTTTGAGTTATTAAGCTGCATTTATTTTTATATGAAGATAATATCGGTTACAAAATACTTTTAAAATAAATAAAAATCAAATTATGAAAGAATATCACACTATGCACATATAATTCTGCATTCACAAGAAAGTGACAATGGTAACCAAAACCAGCCAACATACACAGTCCGTAAAAAAAAGTTAAAATGTGCAATTATAAACAATTTAGTCATACATAATTGCATTGTCATTGTACATAAATTCTAGCCGTCGTCACAATGCATTTTTCGTGAACTCTACTTTAAAAGGCATGAACTACATACATACAAACCTACCTAATTACGTAATTGGTCTTGGTTACACGCTTAATAAGCTCAAGCTCCCCAGTCTCAGATGGACACTGATAGAATAGTTTGGCGATTGCCAAATCTGCCGCAGACTGGGTTCTATCTCTATTACTAAAAGTTACCCAATTTAATTTAATACTGATAAATATAGTAGGTAAATAAATTCCTCTCCAAGAACTAATGCCAGTGAATCACTTATAAATAGCATTGCAGTGGAAGGCATTCTTTACTTAATAGATTTTATTTATCCCATTTGACATTACTTGCTAAATGGACAGCTAAATGTACTGTTCAATGGAAACCAAGCCCCTGACTGTGAGTCATAGTGACGCGCGTCTTCATCTTCACTGTGCAAATTCAAGCAAGCTTTGGCTTACAATTTTGCAGACCTATTCTACACGGCATAAAAGGTAAGCAAAGGCGTCTGTATTCCTAAACGACGGACGCACTGCCATAAAATTCTTGGCCATTAGGCCAGACAGACAGTGTAAGTTGTGTACGACCGGAGTGGAAGGCTGTGCTGTCTCTACTGTTGTTGACTGTACAATTCAATTCATTATTCCAATCATATTATGTATTCAAATGATAATGCGTTGACTATGTTGAATTAACAAGTATCTCTCCACGTCTGTAAGTATACTTCATGCTTTTACCTACCTTCTCACTCTTTTATGAGTGCAACTCCCTTATACGGTCTTATCACCTACGAGATCACATTATCAGCTTAACTTCTACACTCCACCATGTACAGCACTTTATACAACCAGACAGTAGGCTAGGAAGAAGTTTTCCGGTTATCCCAAACCTAACTGTTTTCTTTGCAAATCTCTAACGCTGTCAATCTCTATCCTCCACTGTTACACCGGCCTAATAATACTGACAGGTAGTAAGTACATATACATAGTAGTAAGTGGATACATAGTGGATGATGATCTCACCAAGCATTAGCACACACATTCCAATCCCAATCCAAGTCCAACTGTCCATTTCCAAACTACCTCAAATCTTCTACAAAGACAGAGTTATGTACAGTTATAGATACTTTCTTATCCATTTTCTTGTCTTTAGTAAAATAAATAAATGCTCATAGCTCATAGGTGTGCATACTGTACACTATCTTATCTGTATAATGATGAGTGAGCTACCTCGTCCTACCCTGTCCAGCTCTCCCAACTCTTCAAGATTAACGACCATGCCTTACAATTACAATTACGAATTACGATACAGTGCAATGCAATGCAATACAATACAGCAGGAAAGTTTTCCTTCCGTTAAAATTATGGGCATAGAGAGACATGCATCAAACTTGATCAGAAAGAAACAATAACAAATCATCAGTGACCTTAAGCTTGAGTTCGAATTTGTATATCGCTATTGTATTTCATATTTCTATAGAGCTATAGAACTATAATATTTCCTTACGTATTATATGTAGTATTTTTTCTATAGCATGCTGTTGATCATTCAGTTAATTGCTGACACAAATCATTTACAGTTTAATCACTACCATGTTTCCAATAATTCTTAGTTATAACATATTTGCATTCAAAGCCCTATCAAGCAAATCTTCACCTTGTCCATGTCGTTGCTTTGTCGAGTATTCCCTGTGTCTATTGAAATGGAAGAGAGCGGAACTTTTCTATCAAATTCAAGTTTCAAAGCAAACTTGATTGATACAAAAGGAAAAACTGTCCGCAAGAATAATGTAAACAAATTTATTTGTCTTATTACTTCCTTCCTAACGTAACGATAACCCTAACGCGTTAAATATGCGCCGGTACTTACAATTAGGGAAATTTCTTTGCGTTGCAGATCAATGATCATGATCAATGTTAAATCGTAAAATGGTAAATAAGAAGAGAACTATTACTTTTGCTAATGCTCCTTTAATTCTAGTCAAAAGAAGTAACGCATTAACTATTAACTGTAGGCACCTCTGGGTTTTTGACGTGGATTTGTACGGAATATTATTAAATAGGTATTTGTATTTAGGTACATACAAAACATGAATCAATTTAGCAGCATTATATTTACATAGCTTTAAAAGCAAAAATCTCCATCGTGCATAGTTCTTACATAGCTGCAATTTACAATTACGGTAATTCAAAGACCATGGGGAAACCTCTCACTGTTTACTTACATGACCATGAGAATGGTCAAGTTCATTTTATGAGTAATTTTATGTGTGCTGTAACAGTACATTTTGTGAATACTAAGAATCGAAATGGAAATTCACGAAAGACATTGAAATCGAAGTGTGTGCCTAGCCTAGGTAGTACTTGTCTACATCCGCCATACAAATGCCTAGTTCAAAATACTGTTGTTAGTTCAACTGCACAATCCTTCTTGACAGATTATATAATATGACATTTAAATTTATTTTAAAATATTGTAGATAAATCAAAGACAAAGACACATTTGATCCTTTCAGTACCGTGTAACATTATTATTGAATTTTATTTGACATGAGAGTGTTACTGTAGGAGCTGTAAGCCAGGACTCAGAAATTTTGTAATATTTCAGGAGCACACGGACCAGTAGCCTCCCTGTATTTAGAATGTCATATTCATCATGATTGAGTGTGTTACATTGTGATAGAGAATCTAGTAGGCAAAGACAGTTTAAAATAATAAATGGTGTCATCTTTATATTTATCTGTTTCGGAGAGAATACTATGTACGTGGTGGAGTGCTAAACTGCAGGTGAGTAGCTGGGGCTGGGATCCAAAATCCAACGGATTCCCCTTTGACGCTTTCCACGGAAACAAATATTTTTGTGCATATACCAATGTTTTTTTTTGCCTCCATTTTCTTATGCTTTGTGCTCACATATTTTATCGCAGAATGATTCTTCAGTTTTTCAAACGAAGCTTTCTGTCGTCATTCCAATACTTCTTATTTTATTGCTATGACTAATTCCTTCACCGCTCGACAGGTCATGGTCAGCAGGGTGACAGCAGCATTAAATATTAGCAAACTTGATCGCTATGCTCGAACAAACAATTACAATATTGTATACTATTATAGGTTTGCGTATACGCTGTACATTACGTAATAGCAAAAATAAACTCATTCATCCATTCATTCATTTTATCATCTATACTATCAGCCCAATCAGACGCCAGCAACAAGCCACGAGCTTACGGTTTTTTCTCCTTAAGCTTCTTAGACCTTGATGTGACTTGCCGCTTTAATTATTGTTAACTTTACAATTGTTAGCATAAACTAACAACTAACTTGTTAGAGTTAACCACTGTTAAATTTGCAAGTGAAATGAAGGTCTTAGGAGCGATTCGTTATAGGAGTATACAGTTCTATGTACTGCAGATTTCCTACAGATGTAATTTCTTTCTCAATTTATCATAGTTTGCAACCTATAATGCACACCTAAGGTATCTACCCTCTGCTACCACGGTGCAGTCAGGTGCAGTGGCGTAATATTAACGTGTGGCGGGTAGAATGTAGATTTATATGGAGATAAAAGTGGTATTATTTGACTCATAATAAATCATGACATGTGCAATGTGCTGGATCCTGTTTGCCATATAATTCATGGAGCCTGACGAGTGAGTGAGCTTGTAGACACTGTGCCCTGTACAGCATTGAAGCAAGAAGCATTATTTCAATTATTTGACTGACAGATATTCGCATTCATTGTTTTTTTGTGGAATCAAATCAGCAGACGATTTGCACTCAGAAAAAAACATTGTAAGTCCTACTACCTATTGTACGTCTCTCAGCTATCACGGATGGACGAACACGCGCTATTTGGATCTATGTGTATAGGTAGATGTCTAAGGTTTCCTTTTCAACTAATGTAATAAGCCATACCGTGGGTTAAGAAGCATTCTGGCGTAAGAGCGATAAACTTTTTATTTGTCTTTACAAAAGTGTAAAAATGGTTTATATACATACTTTTTCAGAAATTCTAAAATCTTGGATTTAAACTTTTTTGAAATAGTCAATCTGCTTTTTGCACGTTTTAAAAATAATCAAATTGCTTTTTGCACATTTTAAAAATAGTTAAATGCTGTTTGCACGTTTTAAAAATGGTCAAACTGCTGTTTGTACGTTTTAAAAATAGTCAAATTGCTACTTCGACTTCTTAAAAGTAGTAGAACAGATATTTTTGTACCTTTTTAAAAATACTATTTTGGTATTCCAACTATTTTGAAATAGCAAAACAAGTTTCAAAAATGTGTAAACGAGGTAGTTTTACACTTTGCACTTTGTAGCAGTAACTAACAAAATGATGTTTACGCTTTTTGTGACTAAATTGTATAATAGTTGGGACTGACGTCCAAAGGATGTTACAGGGACACTACATGGGCTTGCTCACTTAATGCTTCTTCACCGGCGATATATGTGCAGTGTGACTCTTAATACAGTCACATATTTCAAAGCCAGTCCCTAAATAAAGACAAGACCTGTCCCAGACCAACAACACTACGTACTGCATCATACTTGAGCTTTTGAATGGAGTCCACTGTAAGAATCGTGATGTCATCCCTCATGCAACGTTCGTAGAAGGTAAATCAAGAAAAGAAGAAAACAATCATGGTTTTTGTAGGGACTCCATCTCGAACTCAATAGATACCTAAGTGCTATACCTATAGATAGAGAATCGCCATGGAATGCGAATCTCTAACTAACTCTCTGAGCTCGACCTCCTTGCTGGGCTTCCTTTGGTCTCTTTCTTCCACTTGTACTTACATCCCTACTCTTGTGTTCCCTAGACACACTGGCTTTTACCCATAAACCCAAAACCACGAAATCAAGACGGGAATTGCAGAGAGATGCTCATCATACAATTCATGTACTCCGTACAGCTCGCATTAAATGTACGTGCAAGACGAGTGGATGGCACCAAAACCAGCAAGGAAAATCCATCAGCTTAGAATTACTATTACTCCACAAACTTTCATCCCATGATCGTGACTCTCCATCTCTGTTTATGAGCACATTTTTGGTTTTTCAAAGAAAAGTTCAACGAATCAACCAACTGCAACTGCAAAAACTATAAAGTGTAAAGATATTACTAGCATGATACAATACCGAGGAGATATTTATACTGAGTGAGCTCATGCGAATGGTATTTTGGCATTCCCTAATAATAACTTTACAAAGTCCCATTACGAAATAATGAAATAGAGAAATACGAAATAATTTTTTTGCAAATACCTACACAAATTAAAACATTTATGTATTTGACGAATAAAGGGTTCACTCTCGTGTTCAAGACCAGAATAAGTAACAACTTTTATCTGGCATTATTTTTTGGAAAGGACCGTAGGTATACATACTTGCTAAATATTTATTACATTAAATGAAGTAACTTTCATCTTGTGTACAGATAGAGTTTAGTGTGCAGTAGATTAGGAAATCCTCGTTGCTTACAATAATTACAATTCTATCAGCAACCTTTTCAGACTACTTGGGAACTTGAGCTTATTCTTAGTAAATTTGTTGCCAAAACCAATTTCGTAATTACGTGGCTCATATAATAATAATAATAATAACATTTGAAACCGGGGTTCACGGAAAATGTATTATTGTGACCAAACCGCCATGCCAACTCTAAGTCTAACTTCAACGCTATATCTATGTATATCATTTGGTTTAGCATTTAGACGAAAGATAAAAAAATGATATAATCATTACAGGATATCAAAATAAAATCCGTAAAAGCAGAAAGAAGTGTGACAATGTGTTAAAGCGTAGCAATTGCAACACTGACTCTAAAAGTACTTAACTTTATAACATCTTACTCTCTCATACAATGTATGTAGTACACGCTATCGTATCCATCACACTCAGTTTTTTTACAAGGAATAATATTGCATTATATTTAATAGAGTTAAGACAAGCAAAAAGTGTATTAAGTGGATATCTTAATAGATCGGGACACACATGAAGAGTACATACTATAGTAGCATGTACTCTTCAATATGCACAATGCAAGTTTAAAAAAAACTTGAAGGACTAAAACTGGAAGGAAAGGATGTTCGTGAATGACAAGAGAAGCAAATAAATGTTAATACTGCGTGGATTTATTTTGATATACTACATACCTGAGAATCTTTTGCATCAATTCTTTCCTACACAATAATACAATAGAATTAAATTGAGGGATTCAAGGCGTGAAAAAGGAAACCACAAGTTCATCCGTGGCGAATTTAAATTCGACTTCACTTTAATTTGCAATGTGCAACAATGCACTTGAGAATTGAATGGGGATGAAGCGTCCAGCACGAAACAGTCGCGGAGCGAGTTTACTGCATCACTGCATGCAATCGTCTGGAGATTCTCAAAAATTTCCTCAAGAACAAAAGTATTTGAAAATCAAAATTTGAAAGGGAGAAAAAAGTAAATTTTTTGTTCCATTTTCAAGTTTTTTAGGGACTGTACTAAAGCACAGAAAGCAGATTAATGTACCTACTAAAGAGTTTTGCTACACGAATGAACGGAAGCCGACTGAAGCGACTGTCGTGTGGTTGTACTTATTTGGCTAATCTACTGGCAAACTACCGGACTTATTTCTACATTTATCCAGGATTATTGATCCGCTTCATCGGTTTTATTTCAAGTGAGCTTTCCTTACAAACATTGTTTTCTATTTGATTTCGGTTTACTTCGAACATTACTGTCGCCTAAATAAGTCCACAAGACTTCGTGAATCGAAGGTAATGTTACGAAACAAAAACAATAACACAGTCATTAATGTAAGAGACTCAATGAACAGTAGCTGTGTACACACACAAACATGAAGGTAGCAATGTTCGTGCAATTCCATTGTGTGGGTAGTAGATTTCGTCCGTTTCCACTTCTACGTCATAAGCTTGACAACTTTTCAATACAATTAAATTCACTTATTTGATGTAGCTTTATTGATTTCTGTTCCCATTTAAACGTACTTTTTAAACTGCTTTCTACAGCTTGGAAACGAGTTGCTAAAATGAAGGTACAACATTGACAAAAAGCAACTGAAATGTGCTGAACGGCCATTTAAAAAACCAAATGGGCACCCAAAAATCACCAATCACCGCCACAAATTTATGTTTAGAACTGTAGAAATGGCAACTAAAATAATGTGAAATAATACTATGTGCAGAGCCTTTGGCTTTGCCTGTGACAAGTTTTCCTTTCAACCATGTATGCTCACTCGCGTACCAGCCAGGGCTACTGTGTACAATAACTGTATCCCGTGGAGCAATCAAAGCGAGACAAAGTTTAGTTAGGGCT
>JAQFZC010008344.1:0-10272 GCA_034695205.1 Dicyrtoma fusca | reverse complement strand
TTACCTTGCTAAGCTTAAGTTCCCTTTCATGTGTTAAATCAAACTGAGAAGACCTGGCGTACTCGGACAGTTGTTCAGTCGTATAAGAACAGTAGGGCGCAAGTTGAGTTATAACAATGAGAGAAGCTGTAATGAGAAATGAACTCAACGATTTAGAAATATTTAAAATACGAATTGTAAATAAACCAAAGCACAACAGTGTAGTAGACAGAGTACAACGTACTTCTGCTGAGGTGACCCGGCAATGCGGTTTGACACCGTAACTCAATATTTTTAAATGCGTGCTTTGGTTTATTTCTGTCAAAGTTGATTGCTGGATAAATTCTGGTTCCGTTTGGAAAACACTCTGGCGGACGTTTGACTTCTGAAACTGAAAGTCTTGCTCATTCAGTACAATAATTTCATTTTTAATTCGTTTTCAAGGTGAATTTTAAAATTGGTTGAGTCCTTGAACTGTTGCACAATCATGATTGGTAAAACGTGAACATTATGCATAATTGTACCAATTTCTTGTAAATAAAAATAAACCGCCATGTATTGGTTATAATCTTTTTTTTCTATCTTTTTTTTTTGCTTACGTGATAGTAATAATTTATTCCATGTTTTTAGTATACGAACAATTTTGCAGTTATGATATATATTGTTAATTTCAAATCTCAATTGTGTAGGCATTATTGCTATGGTCAATATCCAAAGACAGTGCTCAGTACAGCACCGACGAGGAGAGTCGAAGGATTTGCATGGCGTCCTGGTTTTTCCTGATACTGCTTGATTTGATTGCCTTTGATTTCATTGTTCTGCATTATTTGCGGCAGCGTCGTTGTTCGCAGCGGCACTGTTTGCCACGGAAGGAGCAGCTTGGAATTGGCCACCTTTAACCGCAACATATGGCTGATTAACTGGAGCACCCGCACCACTCGTCATTCTCCATCGATAGCCCATACAACAAGGCAGTAATACAAAACACCCAGCTGCTACAATGATTCCACTCAGTCCACCAATTATAAACCAGAGTAAACGGGATGCAAAAATAGGCCCGAATAAACTTTTGCAACCGTACACTGTCTCTTGAAAAGCTTTGCAACCACAATCTACACAAAGTTTGTGGTCTTCTAAGTTCGTGTAAACCTGAGCGCAATCCGGAGCTAGTTCTTTGCATTGGGAATCTGAGGAGCATGTCTGTAGTTGTTTTCCCATGTACTTTAGTGTATCTGTATTGGAAGAAAAGGCAGTTTCGAGTAAGCTCAGGAGACAAAGTGCGAGTCCAAGTCCAAACGGAGAAAGAAGGCACAATTTTGTATTCAAACTTTTCATTTTTAGAAGGCTTTATTACTACGGTCTAAACTTCTATTTGTAGTATATTTAATATACTATATACAGCTCAGCAATCAGTTACTGATTATTAATAATGTAAAATTGAAAAGGATCCAATTCGAATTAATATAGTCGATCGATTATTGGTATCATATCGGTATGGACCATCGGTAGTAGGTCACGTACTCGAAGACTATCTGCTCGAACGCCCCGTACTCGAAACCATGTACTCGAATCCATGTACTCGAAGCCACAAACTCGAATCCATGTACTCGAAACCACCAGCTCCAACCACAAACTCTAGACCACCAGCTCGAACCATAAACTCGAATCCACAAACTCGAACGACGAACTCGAATCCATGTACTCGAACCACGAACTCGAGACCATGTACTCGAAACCACCAGCTTGAACCACAAACTCGAAACCATGTACTCGAAACCACCAGCTTGAACCACAAACTCGAAACCATGGACTCGAAGTGTATTCGGAAGGTCACGAACTCAATTCATTAACTCGAATACGGACACTCAAAATAATGTCCAGTCCTTAATATTTTGTGGATAAAAGTCCTTTTCTGGTCGTAGGAACTAATATTTGTGCTTTACATTTGGTTTTAATTTTTTACATTGTGTTCATTCTAACGACTGTCATAATTTGAGGACTAGGTGTATATATTCTTTATTCTTCTAGTTGATATATGGCCATTGCCGTTACAACCCCATGGCAGTTATGTACATAGTTGTGTATTACTTTGTCGCTTAAAATAGAGATCCTTAAGATCCGTTTCCGTGTAAAAGATAAATAAAATGAAATGATGTGAAATATTAATTTGATGCATACTTGTTATTTTACATCCGAAATAAAATAGGAATTAGTATTTTTGTATAATTATAATTAATAATCCGTCAGTTAAGTTTTGAATTCAAAGGGACTGTTGAGATGTTTTGTTACCCCTCGTCGGTCCATAGGCTGAGGACAATTACTTTCCACTATCGTGAGTCCGCTGTTCTCCGTTGCTGTAGAATTGGATTCTGGTCGCGGCTCACGGCTAAGGACTAGGTATACGAAATGAGGCAATGAGGTATAAACTCTCTTAATTCCGAAATCGGACTGAAGACACCGTCCAGTAGATTGCCAACTTGGGAAACGCCAAAACGATTACATTTCAACGTACCTAGATAATTAATTCGAATGTCTATGACTTGCTTTATTCCACTTTCAGTTAGAATTTTTTTATGTAGGGCCAGAGTGCGTATGTGTGACAGGGTTCATCAAAGTAAATGCTCCGAAGGCTATAACTTCTAAACAAGTGGTCACACGGAGACAACCAACATACCTGCATGTGCTCCAGACTTTTACGTATACTCTTCAAAATATTCGGTTTGATGCATTAATAGCCAGACAACATAGCTAGTGTTTATGCTGAAAACAAAATCAGAAAAAAATTGTTTTGAAGCAAATTTTCAGAATTCAAAAACGACTGACAGAATTTTAAAAGTGAGTTGAAACGGGTTGCTTCCTTTACAATTATTTCTGCTCTCAATGTTTTTGTTTCGCGCTCAAAAAATGACGAGTAAAGAAGAATGCCTACTTTCAATAGTAAACTAATATTTGTTTAGGTCAAGAGGCTGGGTCTACTGTTACTGGTACCAAGTCCCACTTTCAGCACCTGTCACGTATAGGCACACTGGCCCTACTTCGTATTTTGTGAGAGTAAGTAGGGTAGGAACTCACCAATTTTGAAGAATATTTTGAAAATTAACTTTTAATTCTGCAACGTTTCGAGTTTATACTCTTCTTCAGGCCGAAGCAGAATTAAAAGTTAATTTTCAAAATATTCTTCAAAATTGGTGAGTTCCTACCTTACTTAGGTACTCTCACATTTAACATAACTTACCTTGCGTGATACTACTCCTACTTCGTATTTTAGCAGGGACAATTCAAACAACTCGCACGGCGATTTAGTATTGTTAATTGGCAGTAAAAGGTTATTTGTGTATGAGTAGAATGTGTAAAATACACTAAATTGGTTCAGAATGTTTGTCATTTGTTGTTCGAGTCGAAGAAAGCAAAAGAAATGAAAGACTTGCATCGTCTGATCCACCTGTTACAGGAAGCCTCTCAAATCCCTGCTATACCCTATCATGCTCGTGTGGACGGTCTTCCCTTTAGGTCCTGCCCACAATGTGCCATTGTCACGAGTCGGAGTAAATTGAAAGGGGGGGGGGGGGGCACTGGGATAACTATCTTTTAAAGTCACAATTTCAAGACAGTCGGACAAGCAGGGATGGAGAGAGGAAGCTACGTGGAGGTCTGGATCGAACGAACTGGAATAATTTAAATGTGGAACGAGAACGTTTGCCAAAGTCAAGTCCCTGTCCGGTCATTTACTGGAGACAAGGTGACGTTGAGTTTGTGGTTCTTCGAGTACATGGATTCGAGTACGTGGTTTCGAGTACGTGGCGTTCGAGCAGGTAGCTTTCGAGTTCGTGACCAGCAATCGGACCATCATCATCAAGTAATCAAGTTTCGTGAGTCTAATGTAAGTAGTAAAGTCATATAATCTGGTTTTCATTAAAATGGTTTTTTGAGACAAGGAAAAGTATAGCTAATTAGTGAACGGTATCTAATCGATTCTGATCGTTCATCGTGTCGTTCATCGTCTCGTCAATATCATGTTTTCATCATTTTTTACATCAAAATATTATAAAAACAATCATATTTTCGATAATAATTCTGGCTGTTTATTTACAGCCAGAATCAACTAAACACCATAGCAATATTGGACATAAAAGCCTTTCAAAACGTCTGCTGTTAACAGTAGTAATTAAAATAATTTAGTTCGTTACAATGTTTATAACGTGCGATCTACAGAATCACATTAGAAAAGTCGAATCTATAGATCCAAAATTGAAATGGTGAATCTACATACGACTCCCGGTCGGGGGACTTTTTCTCAAACACAGCGTTACAAAATTGACTAGTTCTTTTGCATACGAAATCTCCAGTACTAGTGCTCGGTGGTACACGCGCGATCGCTGGTGGTACATTATATTATTATTAAGGTTCATTTTGGTGTTTTTGTTGTGGGTCGCTGTCTTGATAGTTGATCGACCTGGGTCGTTGGTCGCTGCGCTGTATTGATCGCTCCTTGTAGTATTAGTCAGCATATATTTACATAATTATATCATTACATCTAGACCTGTGACCTGTACGTTGTCTCAAAATGATTAGTAAATGGAAATAGATATCTATGAATATCTATATCAGCTTCATTAGTATTTTGAATACCGATCGATGGTTATTACGATTATTGTTTTATTATTGCATATTGTGTAGCTGGAGGATTCAATATGCATCATTTATGATTATGGTATTTGGAATTTAACAATTCAATTTTATTTGGCACGAGAATCCGTATTCTGACTATAGTAAGTAGAAGTAGTGTGACAAGTCTGCTCAACCGGCAGGCAGGTGAATTATTGTAATTGATAATGGTATGGTCGGTCAGTGGTAGGATGTAGGATCAATTATGACATTCGTTCTTCAGTCAAATAATGGTTACATATTAGATAAGGTCATAGGTCGTATACTTCGGTGTTGCGAGTTTATTTTGAACGCATGTGACGCGATAATAATGAATTTTTAAAGAAAAAAAATGAACAAATAACTAATGCCTTTGTTTTTTGTTTGTGATTTTGTAGGGTTTCGTCAAGGTAGTTAAAAATAAAGCCTATGACTTACTAGTTATAAGAGAAAGCGAGAATCATGTAGACAACTACTAGTAAAAGCCTTTAAATCACTTATTGTGCAGTCAAAGCGGGGTAGGCATCAGGCGTTATAGGACTTATACGGGCACAAGGCACAATTGGAATTTAGCATCACTGTCTTACTTACATGCATGTAACAATAAACAAGGTAATGCTGCCATAGTATTTGATACAGAAATCCTGAATGAGTGCAGTGCAATTTTTTACGTACTTTATATGGTTTTATTCAGGTGACTTAAGAGAAAATAATAATATTTTTACAAAATTACAACAAGCTATGTATAATGTATATGGCAATGCAATGTTAAAAATGTATAACTATTGTACAATGTCAGCTCTCTTACGGAAGTTAATTTTATTCTCTTGTTACTCACTCTGTCACTGTTACTTTACGCACAGTTTATGCTTTACTTACCTGGAGGATAGTTTTGTATTATATTATACAATACTAATACGTAGTATACTCAGTTATGTACATTCTAAAATGGAAGCCGTTATCCAAGTGTTTATTAACAATCTAATGCATTCAGAATGATAATGATAATTCCGAGTTTTTATTATTTTTCTACGCTTTTTCAGTCTGAATGTAGGTATTTATTGTTTGTTTGAACTGTTTATGTATGTTCATGTCCCGTACGTAATCGTATTTATGGAACCTTGGGCAAAATTCCCCTCGCGGGGAAAATGCCCAGCTAGCGGGTAAATAGCTCATGAGGGCTAAATGCCCATCGGAAGCAGACAAAATGCCTATTTAGCTGGCAAATAGCCCTTGAGGCAAAATACCCAAGCGGAGCGGGTAAATCACCCATTTAGCTTACCCTCATGAGCAAGGTTGGCCACATTTCCTGATTTTCGCGCAAAAATGATTTTATGGTTTTCAATTTCCTGCTATTTCCTGATTTTGCGTTCAAAATTTCCTGGTATTTCCTGATTTTTTGATTTAAACCTGGCTTTCCTGATTTTTTGATTTAACCTGGCATTTCCTGATTTTTTATCAATAATCACCTGAAATTTTCATTTTTATCACTACAAGCATCGTTTTGCGGTTGCATTTTTTAGTATTTCTTAATTCAATTTGTTTGCACTTGTTTAAGTTGTATATTATTTTCTTTTCAAAAATGCTTAAATTATACTATAATATATTGTTAAGATTTTTTCATCGTAAGTTTTAAATAGTTCGAAATTAAATTCGAAAAATCGGAAATTTTAAGTAAATATAATTCTTATTTACAAAATTTCCTGATATTTCCGGATTTGCAAAGAATTTCCTGAATTTCCTGATTTTTCCGGATTTTGTTTCCATATTTGGATTTTAAGCATAGTCATTTATGTTTACTGGTTGGCCAGCCTCAAACCCACATTTCCTGTTATTTCCTGAATTTCCGGATTGGCCAACCTTCCTCATGAGCTATTTGCCCGTTCTGCTTTTGCATTTTGCCCTCATGGGCATTTTGCCAGCTAAGTAGGCATTTTCCCCGCTTAACAGGGCATTTTGCTAACATGCGCTACCCGCTAGTTGGGCATTTTCCCTGCGTGGGGCATTTTGAACTAGGTTCCATTAGTGGCAATAATCGTACATTTGTGCAGTTCATCTATACAGACAGAAGTATACAAATACCGTAAAACTTCCAATAACTCCCCGGGGAATTAGCGCAAATTTCAACTCTCAGACCCGGGAATTATTAGAAGCCGGGGAATTATTAGAGGCGGGGAATTATTTAAAAATGAACGTATAGATCAGTATTTAAGTATGCATTACATACCCGTACTTACTCATCTGGATGTTCTTATTGTGGACTGTAGAACGTTCTCTGTGCGCTACCGCTAATGTAGAACATGTAATTTAAAATGTTCCTAATAATGTACCGGGGAATCATTACAGGCGGGGAATTATTTCTAAGTTTACATAAACCCCAAAAACTTACCCCCACCCACCATGTGTCGTTGATAGTCATTTAGGTAGTACATAATGTTACTATAAAATATACTTACGGTATTAATATCAAGGTATTATTGAAATATATTCAAAATACAACACGGCATAAACTTTTGTTCTGCACTCATCTGTTGTTTTTAAGTACCCCGAGAAATTAGTTGTTTTTATATGTAGTAATATGTACCTATAATTTGTATTACAAACATAAATGTTTGTTAAACAAATTCTGATTCGTATACTGAGTCCGTTGGGCTATCCTCGTTGGAGGACAGTGATGACTTTGCTTTTTTTTAAAAATAAATTTCGTCTTTCTCTCTCTCACAAATAATCTACTTCAGCACTATTCAGCTCATGTAAACGTTATTTATCTTGACTCCCACCCATCTCCTTTTCCGTCATTCATGGTCAGGACGAACCTTAAACCCCACCTACACTCTACCAAATCACCACATTTGGATCTCATCAAAATCGTATCAAAAGTGCCAAAAAGTGAAGCCATTTTAAACATCAAAATCGCATCATATTGGTGTGTTTTTTTGTGCAGAATATGATGCAAATATGATGCTATTTTATTAGGAATTTTTTTCACAATGTGTTATTTTCCTTATGAAATGTTCTCGTAATTTTTTAAAAATGAATTTATTATCAATGTTTTCCCAATAACTATTATAAATAAGTATATTAACTATTCAATAGACCTTTTCTATATCGTTTTCATACAACTTACTCGAATTTCATATTTTTTGCCATCGAATTTAAATCATTAAATCGAATTATCAAGCAATTCCCATACAATAGCACTTAAAAAGCATTTTAAACCTCTTATCATAATCTTATATGCATTTTGTACTTTAATGATTCGTTTTCACGCATCTTAATCTCATATTAAGCCCATCATACGGGCATGATGCGATCATGATGATGATGAGGTACCTCCCAAAAAAATACGTCTAGAACTCATCTCTTAATCGCATCAAAACCCCAAAATGCCGCCATGATGCGGTTATGATGCGATCCAGATGTTTTCAGGGCTCATTTTTAGGAGTTAATGTAACGCTGTAGGCGTAGTAGCGTGCGTACCATTGCCATTGCATCGCCATTGTCATTAACGATGTGGGTGGGGGTCGGTCGTTAGTCAAGGGTCTAGTAGGCCCTTGGGTTGGCTGGCCAATAGCCAGTGGCCAGTGGGCCACTTAAGTGGCCATGGGCGTTAATGACATTTTGTTGACACGAGAAACCATGCATCCTTGGCTTTTAAGGTTTTGACTCTTCCGCTGAGAGTAAACTGTGAATGCGCGAGTCAGGCTCGTTTGATTGAATTGCATCTAGTCAGCAGAAACAAACAGTGAAGCAATAATTATCAAATTAACTATAGTTGCTAACAAAAGTTTAACACTACCAATCTGTTAATTGTTAATCCATTTCGGTTTCAGAGTAATAAAAGAATTTATCATCTTTAATCTTTAGTGCATTTCTTCAGTTTTTCGGTCCCAGCCAGCTGATCAAACCTACAATCAAAACAGTAATGGTCATGTATTCACAAGTCTTCCGTCAGTTGTTCTTGATTACTCACAATAATGTTAGGCATCGCAGTGTTTCGATTTCCAATAACTCGCAGTTCGTATTGTTGCAGTGCAGTAAATTGGTATCATCAGACTCTAACAATGGAGTTAGTGAAATGAGACGGCACTTTCACAGTACTCCGCTGGTACGTGACGTGTTTACAGTTCAAGATGAGGATGATTTTAAATCTAAAGTGATGGAGAGCAAGAAACCGGTGATTGTCGAATTTCATGCAGAGTAAGTCAAATTTTTGTTCTGTTCTGTTTTTGTTTCTGTGTTAATTCCAAAGCTAAACAATATTTTAAAATATAATTTAAAAATGAAAAATTGGAATATTGCCTGCCAATGTAGATGGTGCGGACCTTGCAAGCAACTGATGCCCCGTTTGGAGTCCATAGTTCATGGTCTTAAGGGAGAACCGGTAGACTTGGCGAAGATAGACATTGATGAATTGCCCGACATAGCTCTGGAATTCGGAGTGGGAGCCGTGCCCTCTGTCCTAGCTATTCGAGATGGCAAAGTAGTGGACAAGTTTATAGGACTTCAAGATGAAGACAAAATCAAGACTTTTATCTCTAAAATCTCTAAGAAATGACGTGTAAACACGGAGAACTTTCAGTTATAATAAATTACCTAGTTAGTTACTTAAGAAAAGAACCCTTCAATGATCAGGGTGATTAAAAATTAAGTAATTCCGTTATTCTTGTTCGTTGTGCAATTCACAGAATGTTTTACAACCTCGTGCTGTACTTTTTCTTTAAGGATACATCCCACACGAGGCCGCTAGTTTGCTATTAAAATAACACTTTTATTTTATCATCTGGTAGCATTTCAGTTATTGTCACTTCATAATTAACCATCCGCATCATGCCCGCATTATCATCACGGCACGATGTGGGCATGAACTTTCAGCATTCAGTTTTGTTCAGTCGTTCCAATTTTGATGTTTAATTGAATAGTTTATTGAACCTGTGACCCATTCTTAAGGTTTAGTAGGGTCATTGTTGGTTGTTTGGTAGTAGGCTTTCTAATAGTTTTTCCATCTCATTAATCTCATACCTCACACCACATGCTGAGTTGAACTTTGATCATTTATAGTTTGATTGCTAATGTAGTGGCCAATTTTAAATTTGCAGTTCATCGGAATTCCGGGGTAATTCGGCTGGAAGGAAGGAATAAAGCACTACATGTATGTGCCCCCCCTCCCCCCCTTGCTCTATGTAGATCATATGACGCGACTAAGTTTATATATTTGCATGTAATAATAGTATACTGGTTTGGACTGGAATTTACGGTCTAATGGTTGTAATTGACTTCGGCTACTTGCTGAAGCTGTTAACGGACAGAAAATTACCGAAAGATGAACAAGGTTTTTTTGAACTTCTAAAGGTCTACTTTCCTCATATATATGATGTAAAGGTATGTATGTATATAAAAATATGAATAACATCGTTTTTTTCAGTTAAAAGGAAGTAAGAACTTTTAACGTTCTTTAGTCCTGCAGTGCAATTTAAAAGCTGATTAATGTGTCTGTTTTCTTCACATAATGTAGTACCTGATGAAAAGCTGTAAGAATTTAAAGGGTGGTTTACAAGAAGTTGCTGACCAGTTAGAGATAGAGCGGGTGGGATGTCAGCATCAAGCTGGAAGTGATTCCCTTCTGACCGGCATGACGTATTTTCGAAT